>CM077248.1:18817123-19117123 GCA_039654775.1 Spinibarbus caldwelli | reverse complement strand
AGTCAAGGTGAAGAAAGCAGTTTGTGCCTAAATGTTTTCTTTTGTGATTTCTTCTATTGTTTTAGGTTTGCAATACTGTTTTTTTTTTATTTTATTACTTGAATATTTTATAAAATGTAATTTTATAAAATTTTGCATAAAGTATTTAATAATTTAAATATTTTAGTCAGAATTATACTATTTTAGACTATTTTATAAATATAAAATACATTTGTATTCCATTATGACCTTCCCTTTTTTACATTTCCAATAGAAACATGTTTTACTTTATCATTATAATTCAGTTAATCATATTACTCTTATCATTACCGTGATAACTTGTCTTTATCATCCAGCTGTGTTTGTGTGCTCATTTTTCAGCCCTTTGCACTTATATTTCTTTGCTATGATTCACCATTTTGTCGGAATAGACTGCGAAGAGCAGACTGCTGTGTTTGTTTATGAAATGGGGGTGATGCGTCAGTAATGCGATGATAACACGTTTTGAAGGGTATGTGTGCGTGCGCGTGTGGGCGCGGATGGACTAATTCCAACTTTTCGCATATTCCATGTTCCATGTCTGCTCTAAGAGTCATTCAGAAGTTAAATTACGAGAGCTCCATGTCGAAATCCAATAACCATGCGGCAGATAACGAACATACAGTGTTCATAATCCCATAATCCTCTAAAATTGCTAATGACATCACTATGCTCCCGGGCAACAGCGGCGAGACGGCCGGGAACGGGTCCGAGGGTGGGGGCGTGGCCTAAGCTTGCTTCACTTTTATGGATTCTGGGTGTGGAAGCCACATTGAATATTCAGGTTCAGCTTAAGTGCACATCATTTTAATTAATTCGCGCTCACCAGTCACAGATTTGGTGGGGGTAACAATCTCAGTGCACTTCACCCAATTGACACTATATGCCTTCAGTCGTATCTCTAGGGCTCTGTTTGTGTCTTGAGGAGGCGGTAGTATTTTGAGAGACAGATTAAAGTGTGTGTAGGTGGTCAGAGAAAGAGAATGCTTGAGATTTGTCTCTGTTGGTATGTACAAAGTGATTGTGCATTATTTAAACCTCACTTCTTGCATTGTCGGTACAAGCAGCCATGCTTAAAAAAAGGCATACATAGGTGATAGCGAATATAAAATGGCCATCAGAGTATGTGTGCGATTATCTGCCAGTCCCTCTCTCTTGTGAATATGTATTATTGCCGCCTTCCCGTTCAGGCCCAGCCATGACAGATGCTCACTGGGCCGAGGCCACCTGCTGCTGTGGCCACAGGGGAGGGGTTAGCGGGGTGAGCAGAGAGGACAGCAGGGTTGTGTGGTGTGGGGGGGAGGAGGGAAGGGCAATTACAGATCAACAGCGGTGGTGAGACACAAACACAAACCCCTCTTCTTGATGGAAGGTACCCCCCACTCTTGCCGTTCCCATGGTAACTCATAAAATAGCTATGGCCTTGTAGCTGACAGCTTACCTGAATGTGTATGTGTGCGCGCATGTGTGTTAAGGGCCCCCAGGTGCGCTCTGTGAAGTGTGCGCCCCTATAATCCGCAGGCTGGATTTTTGGGGATTACAAATCAGACCATTAGAGCTCTCACTCTTTCGCTTCTCTCTTTTCATCTCACAACCTACATCCATAAAGACCGTATAGAATAGAGTGTCTTTTTAGTCTTGTGCAGACAGGCATCTTATTAATAATTTTGTGCAACGCTATATTTAGTGTCAACACCGATGCAGGCATGAATAAAACAAGATTGCGCTTGATATTAAAGTCCTTCAACACTGAACATGATTCTCGTGGTTTTGGACCACAGAAATGCATGTGACTCTTTTTTTTTCCCCCACTCACTTTGAATTCTAACTTCAAAATCCACAGATATCAGCACCTGTGAGACTGAAGCGATGGATCTCAGCAGTCAGCAGCGCACTAACTGAGCCCAGGACATGAGCGCTGTCTGCGGTTCTGAACAGATCAGGTGTTACGCTCATTTTTTAATGGTTCAGGGATTTTTTGAAAAGAGGCCATTTTTTGGGATCTACACATTGTTGCATTCACATTTGATTCAGATTGCAAATTTGTTGGTGATGTAGAGATTTTTTAAAAATTGTTTTTATTGTTATATTTGATCCAAGATATACATCAGATCAATAGTTTTAAGCTTTTTGGTAATACTTTAGATTAGGGAACACCCAACTTATTCATTATAAGCTTATTAGCATGCATATTACTAGCATATTGGCTGTTTATTATTAATACTTATAAAGTACATGTTAATTCCTTATTCTGCATGATATTCTAGATCCCTTGACCCTATACCAATACATAAACATGACTACAAATAACTACTGCACCTTACTTATTATCAATAAGCAGCAAATTAGAAATTTACTGAGGGGAAACTCTTAGTTAATAGTGAATGTGTTCCCTAAACTTATGTGCTACTTATGTGTTTTTTTTTTTTTTTTTGTTTTTTTTTTAATTTAAGATAATTTATTTGACTTTATTTCATTCACATTAGATTTAGCATAGCCTACATATCAGATCAGTACACTAATTTGTAAATGGTTTAAGGATTATACTTTTTAGATTTAATTTTTAGTACTTTTATGGATGTTTGTTGCATTCACTTTTTTCCCAGTATATACTTTAGATCATGCGTAATAATAATTAATAATCTGTAACTGGTTTAGGTATTTTAAAAATGTACACCTGTGATGATTTTATAAGTCTAGACTTAATTGCATTCACATTTGATCCAACATATTTCTGCTTTAGACATTATTGTTGTTAAATGTTTTAATTTTAAGTGTTTTGACTTTGTTGTGCCCCCAGTAGATCCATTTGGCAGATGCTCAAAAGTGACTTACAATGCATACATTTCATGTAATCAGACCTTGCTGTTGCTTGGGTCATGTTCTACTGTTTAAGCCACAAGAATATAAATCCTAATAAAACTAGTGAATAAAAAGTCTTATCGTCATCCACCAGTGTAGGCATTGAGAAATGAGCAGAAATGTAGGCCATATGTGTTTTCATGACATGCAAGAATTTGAATTATAGTCTCTATTTGGGAATGATGAGTAACACTAAATGTGATAGCTCTTCCCAGAGGCTGTTTGGCGAGCTGGTAAATCGCAGGCGGGCTGATCAGAGTTACCCGTCAGTCTATCAGTCAGGTTTCACAGAGGAAGCTCTCAGTTATGGGAATTCCTCTCCTCCTCACTTAATGTGATTTAGGGCTGCCATGACTGTGTGATATAATACCATCATGCGTCTAGACACACACAAGCACACCCGCAGCACTAAAGACTAGACATGAATCTCATCCTCCACAGTCAACGAGGAAAATTCGCAAATCATCTTTTTCTGCTTAGACATCACTGGTAACTGCACACAGAAAGCACAAGCCCTTTACCACAGTCAGCTCTGCTCAGCTCAAACTAGAGCATGAGAACAGTGGGGCGCGAGGGCGCGTGTGTGTGTGTGCGCACAGTATAATTGAGCCGGATGCATTTTTCAACATCCGTGCATTCGTTCCAACCGTGTCAGTGGCAGGCAGACTGTGCGAGACACAGATTGATTTTTGTAACGCGCAAGTCTATTTCTGACTAAGCGTGGATTTCACATCCGCCATGCGGGGTTGTGACACGCGCCTCCGAAATTCACCCACATGCAGTGTGATTTAAAACAGGTGAAAAATCATAGTTAAAAAATGTCTCCGTGTCAACAATGCATTCAAAATGAGACCGTGTCTACTGAATGGGAGGTAAAGCTGGCAGAAGAAAGAAAATGTGATATGAATTCAATGCAATGAATAAAATAATATATATATAAAAAAAACACCTCAGGAAATCGTTCGGTGAATAAGACATGACGACATAGGTGGACACCGACTGATTGTTAGAGCTCCACACAAAACCACCATCCGCCCCCAAACCCCCACTGGCGTTAATATACGGGGTTTTTTTTTCGCACAACAAAAATATGCTTGACATTTGTTGGTTAAATATTGTATATATTATATTTAGAACAGAATAAAATAAATGGTAAAAATGAACATGCTTAGTTACCTTACCATACGCTGGAGGAAATTATAATACTTAACTGCACATTAAATGACATTTTGCTATAAAATAGACCTACTAAAAAAGTAGCTAAATGAAAATGAGTTAATTTTGTATTCTTGTTTTATTAATGTTTTTAGAGTATATTCGTTCCATATATGTGTTGCACAGATGCTGTTTTATTATTTTATCTTAGTCACTGATCATGTAAAAGTCACTAATGATAAACTTAGACACCATGTGGCCTTCTGTTACAGGAGTTATGGAAAATATCAGTATATATTAAGATACATAGCAATGCAAGAAGGTATTAACATCATTTGAATGAAATGTATGGATTTATTGAAAATGTATTAAATATAAATTCTTTTCCATTTCCATGTTCCATGTTCAATGTAGGCTATAGTACCTCTCCAGCGGTGGACATGGCGTCATCTGAGTGAGGAAACAGCCTTGCGCACACTGGAACGAACCATTCCCGTCTCAGAGAGAGAGAGAGAGAGAGAGGAGAGGAGAGAAAGAAAGAAGCGAGAGGGGGAGGAGTGAGGGTAGCACCGGGTTCGCTGTGAGCCATGTTGGATGTGAATGAGAGATGCTGCGCTCGTGCCGCTGCTAGCCGGAGCTCTACCAAACACGAGAGTAGATGCGAGCTTCCCGGGATCACCGAGCGACCGGGGAGCACGGCGGAAGGAGTCGGGCGGTGGTGGATGAGCTGGCCACTTAGCCGGCGTTTGGAGAGAGAAAGAGAGACACTTGGGTTCAGAGAGAGGGGAGAAAGGGGGGAGAGAGAGAAAGGATTTCACCAGACTAATGGCTACACTGCTACTGGACTTGGGCTCGCTTTCGCCGCTGTTGTTTCTCCTTCTCCTCAGCTCTTTGTTCACTGTTATCCCGAGGAGTGCAGCGGGGCCGTTCTGCCGCTCCCTGTGCACCCACCCAGCCCCCGGAGACGCTCAAATCACCAGCCTGCCCGACGGAACGGTAACGGGGGCTTTGGCTGGGGGCGATTGGAAGATCCACCCTGTACTGACACTACGGTCGCGTGGACGGGAATCGCAATGCTTACGGTCCTGTGCAGTGGGAACCCCCTCATCTCCGTTGAGTCCGGATTACCGGAATTCTAGTGCATGGATATCAGAACCGGCGGCGCACACCGGACGCTGTCATCACCAGCCTGTTTGGAGTAACGGTGGCAGTGGAGAGAAGGGCGTTGTTTCTCGTGTTCTCGCCTCTCCGGTTCAGTATGGCAAAAAGAGGACTATACAAAGGACTAGAACGCACTCGCGGCCACAGACGCGCCTCGACACGGACAGGGTCATTGCACAAAGCGTGCTGGATAGCTGTAGAACCGTGGATAGCCAATCCAGGCCCAACCTCTGCCCATGTCACCCAAAACGGGAGTTTGCCGCTGCCAAGACACCAACTCGGCCGTTATTAAAAGCCTATTCTTATTCTAATGTTTTTTCGGACGCCAATAAATTGTGCAAAGCGACAGCGGACCGTCCCCTCTCAGGCCCCCTGAATGTTATCGATCTCACCAGAGAGGGCTGGAACGGGTCAGGCATTAGGAATACCCGCGGGTGCTCGGGACCGTGCGCGTGGCTGCTCTCTCTAGGGCTTGGAAGCGAATCAAGCAGCTGTCTCGAGTCACACCGGATCACAGGTTGTTCTGAAAGGCATCCAGACTGGCACAGCAGTAACTGGCACCGGTTCAACATCTCTCTGAGGCGCTACGCTGTTTGTGTAAGGCAGGCAAGAGAAAATACAAACACCACATCTTCAAATAAGAACTCAGAAGTAGAATTTGTGCATGCAAAGTCTGATCGGAATAGTTCACAAAAGTCTTCTAGTGCGCTGAAACAGACTGATGCTCGGGATTTAAAGCCACAGGCTGTCTGGGTCAGGACTGAGACTCGCTTTGATGAGAGAAAGGCTCATTATAATGGATCAACTGGAATCAGCGCTGCTCAGTTGTATATCGGCGATGTACACAACTCTGACTCATCTGCTACTGGCTCTCGCAGGGGTCATAATGCATCACATATCTACCTCTTAGTCGAGATTAACTTTCCTAAACGTTTTCGTGACTCACACATTCACACACGAGAAGATTCGGCACCCGCTCAGTGGACAGCGCCAGTCTCTGTGTGTGAGCTCGCTCACTCGAATGACTTTACTCAAAGTTTGTTGCTGAGGAATTGGAACAGTAACAATAACAACAACTGCGCCAAGAATCGTAATAATAACCACCACAACAACAGCAGTCCTGATGATCAAAATGCAAATGAAACTCAAAATATTCCTGACAGTGAAGAGCGCGACTTTATAAGAGAGGAAAGCGCACGTTATCCTTGCTCCAGTACGCGTGCAGAGTGTGGCGACTACGACAGCTTAACCGCCGATGGGGGAGCCAAGCGGCCGCAATTAAAATCCGGTAAACGGGTGTCATTACAAGCTGAGGGTGTCAGTGAGCAAGAGGAGCAGCTGGAAGCCGAGACTGAGTGCGGTCGGAGGGAGGGACAGATAGAGGGCGGGGTGAAAGGGGAGGGAACGGGGGATGGTGACAGACAGACTGTAGAGGGAGAAAGGGAGGAAAGCATGGAGTGGGTGATTGCAGAAGACACAAAGGAAGAGGTAGTGTTAGAAGAGACAAATTTACTGAGAGAAAAAGAAAAAGGTCAAGGCAATGGCACCTCCCAGTCAGACAGAAAAAGCGATGAAAACAAAGACGGAATGTGGACTGAACAGAATGAGCTTAAACAGAATCTAGATGGGGTGGGAAACACACAAAAAGCTCTGTACGGTGAGAAACAAAAAGCAAGAGAGAGCGATGAAGTTCAGAGAGGAGAAGAGCAAGAGTACAACGAAGAGCAGACAGGTGTCCCTCCTGTTGGGCGCTCCCGTAGAGCTGCTAATAGGCACCCCCATTTCCCCCAGTATAACTACCAGGTTCAGGTTGCTGAGAACCAGCCTCCTGGTACCTCAGTCATAACTATGACAGCTGAGGACCCTGATGCTGGTGAGGCAGGCAGACTCAGTTACAGCATGGCCCCTTTAATGAACAGCAGGTCCATGGATTACTTCCAAATTGACCCAGTTACTGGCCTTCTTACCACCACACACATTCTGGATCGAGAACACATGGACCTGCACTACTTCCGAGTTACTGCCACAGACCATGGCTCACCACGCCTTTCTGGAACAACTATGGTGACCATCACTGTGGCTGATCGTAATGATCACTCTCCCGTGTTTGAGCAAACAGAATACCGCGAGACTATTCGAGAGAATGTGGAAGAGGGATATCCTATCCTGCAGCTGCGAGCAACAGATCTCGACTCGCCAGCGAACGCTAACATACGCTACAGATTTATCGGAGAAAGTGCAGCTGTTGCACGCGCTGCGTTTGAGATCGATCCTCGATCAGGCTTGATCACAACCCGAGGTATAGTTGACAGAGAAGCAAATGAACGTTATACATTGTTGGTGGAAGCAAGTGACCAGGGAAGAGAGCCGGGCCCACGGTCGGCTACTGTTAGCGTCCATATCACTGTGTTGGATGAGAATGACAATGTTCCACAGTTCAGTCAAAAGCGGTATGTGGTTGCAGTTAGAGAAGACGTCCGACCACATTCTGAAATCCTCAGAGTCAGTGCCTCGGACCAGGATAAAGATGGGAATGCTGCTGTGCACTACAACATAATCAGCGGGAACAGCCGTGGACAGTTTGCGATTGACAGTGTTACTGGAGAAATCCAGGTGGTAGCACCACTGGACTATGAGACGGAACGGGAGTACACGCTACGGTTGCGGGCTCAGGACAACGGCCGTCCACCTCTCTCCAACAACACTGGAATTGTGAGTGTGCAGGTCACTGATGTCAACGATAATCCACCAATCTTTGTATCCACACCTTTCCAGGCTACAGTGCTGGAGAGCGCTCCTATTGGTCACTCCATTCTTCACATACAAGCTATTGATACAGATAATGGTGACAATGCACGCCTGGAATACCGTTTAACAGGAACTGGCACGGATACGCCATTTGTTATCAATGCTGCCACTGGTTGGGTCACAGTGAGCTCAGAACTTGATCGTGAATCGGTAGAGCATTACTTCTTTGGTGTTGAAGCTCGAGATTATGGTGCCCCACCTCTTTCCGCCACAGCTAGTGTTACAATCACAGTTATGGATGTTAATGATAACCGACCAGAGTTTCTGCAAAAAGAGTATTACGTCAGACTAAATGAAGATGCAGCTGTTGGAACAAGTGTGGTCATCGTAACCGCAGTTGACCGTGATGTAAATAGCGCCGTCACGTATCAGATCACTGGTGGAAACACACGTAATCGCTTTGCCATTAGCACAGCTGGTGGAGCAGGACTTGTCTCCCTAGCACTGCCTTTGGACTACAAACAGGAGCGTCGCTATGTGCTAACAGTCACTGCCTCTGACAGAACTCTCCACGATACCTGTCAGGTGCACATCAACATCACAGATGCCAACACACACCGTCCCGTGTTCCAGAGTGCTCATTATTCAGTAAGTGTAAATGAGGACCGGCCTCCTGGCAGCACCGTGGTGGTCATAAGCGCAACAGATGATGATGTTGGAGAAAACGCCCGCATCACTTATTACCTGGAGGACAATATTCCACAGTTCCGCATCGATCCTGCAAGCGGAGCGATCACACTTCAAGCAGAACTAGACTACGAAGACCAAATGACTTACACGCTTGCCATCACTGCTCGTGACAATGGAATCCCTCAGAAATCTGACACCACTTATGTGGAGGTCAATGTTAATGATGTAAATGACAACGCACCTCAGTTCTTGAGCCCCAGATATCAGGGTGGAGTCAGTGAGGATGCTCCACCTTTCACTAGTGTGCTACAAATCTCCGCTACTGACCGTGATGCTCATGCCAATGGCCGTGTCCAGTATACATTCCAGAATGGAGAGGATGGTGATGGCGATTTCACCATAGAACCAACCTCGGGAATAGTCCGGACAGTCCGGAGACTTGACCGTGAAAGTGTTCCCTTCTACGAGCTGACTGCATTTGCTGTGGATCGCGGTGTTCCGCCTCAGCGTACACCTGTACACATTCAAGTCAGTGTCATGGATGTCAATGACAATGCTCCAGTGTTTCCTGCTGATGATTTTGAGGTCCTAGTGAAGGAGAACAGTGCCGTTGGGTCAGTCGTAGCTCAAATTACAGCGACTGATCCAGATGAGGGCCAAAACGCTCAGATTATGTATCAGATTGTGGAAGGAAATATTCCAGAAATTTTCCAAATGGACATTTTTTCAGGAGAACTCACTTCTTTAATTGACCTTGATTACGAAACACGGAATGAGTATGTAATAGTTGTCCAGGCCACATCAGCTCCACTAGTCAGTCGTGCCACAGTGCGCATCCGACTGGTTGACCAGAATGATAATGGTCCCCAAATGCAAGATTTTCAAATCATCTTTAACAACTTTGTATCCAATCGATCCAACACTTTCCCAAGTGGGGTTATTGGACGAGTTCCAGCCCATGACCCAGATGTTTCGGATCGTCTCTACTACACCATAGACCGTGGGAATGAGCTACACCTGCTACTGTTGAACCACACGAGTGGGGAGATCCGCCTCAGCCGGAAACTGGACAACAACCGACCACTGGTGGCCCCGATGCTTGTCACCGTCACTGGTAAGACCAAGAGGGGGAGGGAGGAAGAAATGGGGAAATGAGGCAAGGGCTATTAAGGTCATAAGGATGAAATCAAATCAGGTCAAATTGGTTTTGCTAACTCTTTTCTGCAGTGCTCTATTATGAAATATTGCTGAAGGCAATGTGTCAGTGTAGAGAGTGAATGTTAGAGGAAAAATAGAAAGAATAGAAGATATCTTCAGAGAAAGCTGACCCTTGACTTGCATTTTTCTCTGTAAAGACATTTAGCAATCAATGTAAATTACTTTATGCTGGAATGATTTCTACTGGCATTAGCAGGTGCTGTAACAGGAGTCTCAGTGGTAACTTGAGAGAGTGTAAGTGCTTAGGAGATTATTGCTTGGCCACAATGGCTGATGTTGTTGATTGCATTGCTGGGAAATGTAGATAATTTTGGTTTTTGAAAGGTTATAAATGGTGATTTGTTATTTACAGACAAGGTGACTAAAATGGCGAATTTAACATAATGTGTGGGGTTTTGTGGCTGCTTTGTGTTTATTTGTCACTTAGAAAAAAATCCTGCTTGACTTGAACAATATTGCTGATTTTGTTCTGTGTTTTTTACCTTGTCTGGCAGTTTGTGTGTATGTGTGTGTAAGGCATATAGGTTGGGGAGTTTGTAAGACTTCAGTGTTAGACAGCTCAGTTACCCTCTGGTAAAATTCTCTCTCTCTTCTCTGAGGAAAGCACACTTCCGTTTCCATCTCCCCTTTACTCTTCATTTCTCATTCATTTTGCCTCCCTGCTTTTCTGTCTATCTCTTTCTCTCACTATTTTCCTCTTACAAAACATATTTTTCTGTTGGGTTAAATTGTCTAAATATGTGTTTCTAAATAAGCTGAGCAGCTTTCTTCTACACTGTACAATTTAATCATTAAGTTTTGATGTCCCGAGGGAAATGGAAGGTTAAGTTGAAGGAATTTCCTATTAAATAATTCCTTTGTATTCTGCTTCACCCGGAGAAACAGCAGTTACAGTTTTCTAATGAGCACAGCTCATTGTCTGTAAGATGAGATGACATTGTTTGGAATTCAATGTCGCTTTTATCTTGTTATTCTCCAAGCAAGGCAGATGTGCTTATATTTATTTGTTCATTTTGCTATTCCCTCTATAATGTGATGTACAAATACACATTTTAGGTGTAGTCAAAATCGTATTGGTCTCAGAAATAATGCATGTATATACCAGATTGAAATTGTGTATACATACTGGTAAATGTAGTTTAATAGAGGATTACAGACAGACCTCTTATCTTGCATTCTCTCTCTCTCTCTCTCTCTCTGTTCTACTTTACTTTGAGTGTAATAGGACGTCCTTAGGGGAAGCCTGGCTTTGGAAACAAACAGAGCACAGTAATCAGCTGTCAAACTAGTGCCCAAGATTTTGTGTGTGTATTTGGGTAATCAGATGGTTTAATATTCGTTCATGCAGGCATCTACTATGTTTATGCCTACATCTGTGTTTGTTTGAGCATATATTGAGTTTGTGTGTTTATACACATGTGCTTTTGTGCGTGTGTGTGCAAATGTCTGTAGTTGAGTGCCTCTTGGCTGATGGGGGTAGAAATATATTTCCAGGTGACTAATTTCAGCTATGAAGGGCAAATACATCTAAGCATTTCACTCTGTTTTTGTGTGCAAAAACACACAGAGGCCCTTGAGACCTGGGGTCTGTTTTGGTCATGCTAGATTTATAATTTCAATGTTTACAAGCATGTCAAATGTGTGAGCTGCTGTTGTGTGAATTTGTGAGCATGTGCATGTATCAGGTTTGTTGTGTCAGGTTGAGAAACTTGAAAAAACCTATACTGTAGGGACCTCTGAGATCTATTTGTTTATTTCATGTTTTTGTGAGCTGGTAGAAGCTATTTGCATGTTTTCCTGTGACCCCAGCAAGAACTGCTTCAAACACAGAGAGTTTTTTTTCTAACAATCCCCCTCTGCAAAACAAGCCTAAAATAAAGTTCACTTTAGAGTGGGTAAGTGAGCTGGATTATAAAAGATTAATAGGGTCTGAGAGAGGAATAGAAAGAGATACAATGAAGAAAGGATAGGCTTAGGGAATGTGTAGAGGAAGAAAAAGAAGAAAACAGATTGAGAAAGAGAAGATAACAAAACACTCAAGAGGAAAAGAGAAATGGAGGGTGGCGAATGACAGGAGAGTGATTGAACAGGAGGAATAGAAAGAGGAAAAACTCGCTGAGTTCAGGTCTTGGCTTTGAATGGCTGAAAGGAATATTATTTCAGATGAAAGAAATGGAAAATTGCCCTCTTTGAAATGTACCATACAACTCTTAATATGCTTTTTAATGAAAGACTGTGTATATGTATATGCAATGGCTCTATTTGTATTTGTGCCTGCACTTAAAAATCATCTTCATAAGTAGTATTTTGATATTGTTTTCCAGTAAAATACTGAAACATCTTTATAAACAAGATAATTACTTAAAATATAAATGTAAAAGAAAATAATATATTAGGAAATTTTGTTTTCATTTATTTATTTATTTATTGCTTGTTTTAAGCATATGTTTAATAAATTTTGATAGATTTATGCCCAAAACAAGTACAAACAATTTGACTATGGCATTATAAAATTTAGTTTCAGAATTCAGAATATGTTCTCTAAAACAAGCCTTAATATCTTGGTTTATCAAATAAATTTAAAGGATATTTTGAAGTAAAATATAAAACCAGTAATATTGTGAAATATGATCTGAGTTTAAAATAATTGTTTTCTATTTTAATGTTTAAATTCCACAAGTATTAGTGTTATGCAAATTTAAATTTTTAGCAGCCATTACTCCTGCCACATCCTTCACAAATCATTCGAATATGCTGATTTGGTGTTCAAGAAACAATGATATGATTTATTATGTTGAAAATAGCTGTGTTCCTAACAGAAATCTTTCACAATGTTATAAATATCTTTACTGTCATCCTAATTTTTCATATTCCACTCCTTCCACTTATTGCTAATGTCAGACATCATAGACACAAATATTAAACAATCAACAAAGAAACACACACACACACACACACACACATACACTGGTGATTTGACTTATCCTCTGTGGGAGCCCGAATGTGTTGATTTAATCAGCATGACTAATAATATTTTCTGCTGAAAGCTACATTAATCATTTAAATCAGTGTTTTGTTTAGTTTTATTTGATGTTGAGTAACCATAGTGTGTTGCCCCTGCACTAGTTGTGGCTGTTGACAGTAATTAAGATTTACTTGTCATTTTGCTGTAATTGCTATTATTTGTTAGGCCTCAGTGATTATTGGAATATTACCGAAAATGATATGTAAGATATTGCTGATTTGCTTCCATTGCGTTTTGCGCCATGCGTTTTTAAGTTTAATGGCTTTGTGGTGTGTTGGAGAGAAGCAGGGACTGTTTTGGGAGGTCAATAGGGAGTCACTGCCTTATAATCCTGTAATCAAACCAGCTGCCTCCTCGCACCCTTCCCCCACTTCTCCTGTACCTCCCTTCCCCCCCACCCCTTCTTTCTATCCGTCTTTTCCTCATCTCAGTCTTTCCCACAAACACACTTTCCCGGATCTCTTGTCTGCTTGATATTGCCTTCATCTTTCTGGCATCTATGTAAACACTCCTGCTTCTCTGCCTCCACCCTTCCTCCTCTAACCCCTTTCGCTCTTTCCATTACTCTCTCTGTCTCTCTGTCTCTCTCTCTCTCTCTCTCTCTCTCTCTCTCGCACACACAGGGTGGCATTTCATCAAAGAAGGATATAATCTCCTTAGACACTGAGACATCTAGTGACATTAAAAACTTCAAGCCGCGGCTGTCGTCCTCTTTATTTCTCCAGTTATTACAGCACAACTTGAGTCAAACACTTCAGTACAGTGGAAAACCGTTTAAATATTTTGAGCTAAACTGTAATTTACAAGCAGTACATGCAAACAGTGTTTGGTATGGTGAGCCAATCAGGATTATATGTTCTTTAAAGGACAGTTCACCCAAAAAGGAAATTCTGTCCAATTCACATCAAACTTTGTTATACATGGACCGAAATGTACTTGTTTAATCACTAACTATTTATCCTCCAGTGAGCTAGCTAACATATTTCTGCAATAAGCACCTAATACTTGCCATAGAGAATCTATGCCTTCACAGCAAACCCTGTCCATCTGTTAATCTGGTTGTTTGATGAGAGAGAGACGAAATGGAGGAGTTGTAATAAACGCCTTAACAGCGGAGTACTCTTATTCTGTTGCACAGAACTGAAGACGACATGATGACGGCACCATTTCATTTTTGCTTGACCAATCAGTGAAAAGGGGCGTTTAATTCCCTCCCACACGTGGAAATCGAACATTCAAGCTGTTTATCCATTTTCTACCCCTGAATGTAAAAACAAAAAATTAAGGCGAATTCTTGTCTTTTCATGTTTTTGAAAAAATGAAAATGATTTCAATGAATAAGAATTATGTATAAGAAATATGTTGTTAATTCTGGAATTTTGTTTTGCTACTCTGTAAAAATGTTTGTAAATTTTACTGAAAAAAAAAGCTATATTACATATATGCTACAGCAAATACCTGTTTATTAGTTCATAGTAAGTTACTTTGCAAACTGTGTAATTTTACTGTGATATGTACAGTTAAATGTCAGTTTTTTTCAAGTAAAACGATAAATTACCATAAAATTTACAATAAAAAACAAACAAACAAGCAACAAATCTAAAAGAACATGCAGAAATCCCTGTGTGACACATCACATATAATTCTATTTTATTTAAATAGTTTTGTTTCTTCTCATTTTTGCTGTCAGTAACGTATATTTGAGTGTTTTGTGTTAAATTATTTAATTAACGCATTATTTTAGTGTTATGTCTGTTACTCTGATGGTATTTTGTCTTTGTATGTATGACTTTGTGCACCATCTATACATTATTGTCCATGCATTTGGACAATATTTGAGCATTGTCCTTGTTTTATGGACAGGTCACTTAAGATGAAAATCATATGGTTTTATATTTTACCACCTCTATTATTATGGTGATTATTAGAATATTTTAAGGTGAAAAGGAAATTTTGGTATAGATTAAATATATAAAGAATACACCATAAAATATATGGTTATAAGTTATAAAATATACAAGCACCAATATACCATCCCGCAACACCTGAATCATTGTCGCCGTAATTTTTACAGCGAATGGAATAAAATGGCAGGTGTAGTTGAGTCTTAATAACATCTTGTTTCTGTGTGTGTGTGTGTGTGTGTGTGTGTGTGTGTTTGTGTGTGAGAGAGAGAGACAGAAGTGGGAGATGGATGGTATATTTTATAAGAAATGCTTATCAGCATGAAAGGTATGACTTTTAAGGGGATGACATTATGATCTAACGTCTCTCTTTCTCCCCTCCCCCATTCATTTTATCTTCTGTGCTTTTATTCTTTCCCATCCCTGACTCCTCCTTACCAGCCTCCAGCAACCTCACCCTTCACCCCATCTCTCTCTCCTGCTCACTGTCTGCTGAATCATTTCCTCTTCTCTGTGTAATTTTCTTTCACTCAATTTAAATCGACTTCAGAGTGACTTGCTGCCAAGACTGTTTTCATGCACTTTGTAGCCAAAACATTTTTAATGTATGCAGGAGAAAATCATTTAGAAAATGGAAAGGGAACTGTGAAAATGTCATCAATGTTGTACAAACAGCATGGATATACTGAATAACATGATTCAGAATTGCTTGGACTGGTGTTAGTGGAACTGGAGTATTAAAGATCTTCAAACAGAAACAGCACTCCTGCATGCTTCAGTGGTCACTTTAATGATAAAATTGCAATGGTGTGTATTTTCGGACTCACAGCCCAAAAAGTGGTTAATGGTCCAAATTCACAGCCGGTGGCTGTAATGTTTAAACCCAAACAAATATGAATGTGTACAGCTGGATGTCACGAGGCTTGTCAGGAACTTGTCTGGGTCATAATTTACCCCCAAAAGTAAATATTTTATCCTCTCAAAGGAAAAGCAAGGCCAGTTTTAGGACCATTCAGATTTTTTGGCAATTACATTTTATTTCAATATAATTTATGCATCATAATAGTATTTGCTTTAAATTTATGCTAATTAAAAAAAATGTATTTCAGTAAATAAATTATTGTATTGACGTATTGAAGGGATAGTCCACCCAAAAAATAAAAATTCTGTCATCATTTAATCATGCTCATGTTGTCCCAAACTTATATCTATTTTCTTCTTTTCCACAATAAAAAAGAAGATATTTTGAAGAATCTTGGTAGCTAAACCATTTTAGTTCCCCTTCCACTGTATTTTTTGTCTATATAATGGAAGTCAGTTAGTTACCAGCATTTTTCTCTTGTAAAGATATAAACACAAAATATCTTCATTTGTGTTTTACAGAAGAAAGTAAGTCACACAGGTTTGGAATTACATATGTGAATAAATGATGATAGAATTTTCATTTTTGGGTGGACTGAAGTATCTTGTAAACCAAAGAGCTTTAAGTTGGTCAATGTGGCAAATTTACATGAAAAACTTGAATCCAATGCTAATCTGTGTGAGGAAATATGTTGCTCTTGCACATTTTTTCAATCGCATGGATTCCTATCGAAATTACTAGATTTTGCCTGTGAAATTTCATTGTGCAACAGTATCTTTACACAAATAAGCATCTTGAGAATTACCATTTAGAATGAATGCTCACAAAGCAAAAGGTCTGATCAGTAGGTAATGTGTTTGTGCACAACATCATGAAAATAATGTTGAAAAAAAAAAAAGTTCTAAAAATCATCTTAATTTTCTATATACAAAACCTAATGTCCTCTTTTGATTTTGGGGTGAAATGTAACCTGGGCATGTTTTCATTAGGTTCACTTACACAATATCTGTTCAATCACAGAAACCCTTGAATCTTTTCTTTTTTATTCCTTTATCCCTCTGTCTTTCCAGCATGCTCTCTTTTCAACTCTAAACTTTCTGTGTGTATTTCCTAAGTTGTATGTACTATGTGCATTTGTGTGTGTATGAGCATGAAGTATGTGTGGATTTGATGGACACACATGATTCACTCCGCAGCATGTTGCTAATTTCACAGTCAGTGAGCTGTAGATGATATCACAGGCTGCACTGACACCAACCTGACTCAGTTGACATGTTGAGATGGACCTCTGGAGGAGTACAACTCTCACAGCTACAGCATTAAAGTGTTTCAGATCGCAATAGAGTAAAACACAAACTCTGTGATATTTTGACTGAGCTGTCAGACATGTTCTTATCACTTAACTTGTGATTTGACATTCTGCTTTTACACATACTGTGATACAGGACAAGGCTTGTAGTTTTCAAGTTTATTATTGCTCTCTAACTCACTTCATCTTCATTTGTCTCTGTCTCTTTCTCAGATGGCATTCACAGCGTCAGCGCTCAGTGTGTGTTGCGGGTTCTCATCATTACAGAGGAGATGCTCAGCAGCAGCATCACTGTGCGACTCCAGAACATGTCCCAGGAGCACTTCCTGTCCCCTCTGCTCACTCACTTCCTGGAAGGGGTGTCAGCCGTGCTTTCAGTCTCTCCTGATGATGTGTTTGTGTTCAACGTGCAGCCGGATGCAGATGCAGGAAAGGTGCTCAATGTTAGTTTCTCTGCAGCATTGCCGGGAGGGCAGTTTTTCCCATCGGAGGCTCTGGAGGAGCAGCTGTACCTCAACAGACCTAGACTCAACGCCCTTGCACATATGGAGGTAAAACACATAGACACACACTCAGATGCCTCGTGAAGAGCATTAGATAGAGTGAGAAAATACAAAATCTAATAGAAATGTCAAATATTGATTGTTTGTTTTGATCTTTTGTTAAATAAAACAATGGCATTCATACATTCTAAAGTGTGGTTTAAGTGTTTTTAAGCACTATGAAAGCCATTAAAATAAAATAAATCAATCAATTATAATTTAATTATTTTAAAATACAATTTAAATGAATAAATCAAACTTACACTGGCATTCAAAAGTTTTGGGTCAGTGAAGATACAAGATTTTTTGTAAGATGATTTTGAAAGAAGTCTCTTATGCTGACCAAGGCTGCATTTATTTGATAAAAAAACAGTAATACTATGAAATATTATTACAGTTTAAAATAACTGTCTTCTGTTTATATATTTTTTAAAATATATTCACAAGAATATTTTATTCTTGTGATGTCAAAGCTGAATTTTCATCATACATTTTTTCCAGTCTTCAGTGTCACATGATCCTTCAGAAATCATTCTAACATGCTAATTTGATGCTCAAGTAACATTTCTTATTATTATCAATGTTGAAAACAGTTGTACAGCTTAAGATTTTTGTGGAAACCATAATAAGTTTACTTGCAGGATTATTTGATTAAAGGTGCCATAGAATGGAAAACTGTATTTACCTTGGAATATGTATATGTATATGTATATGTAAATGACATACCGCATCAAACACCATTGTTTCCTCCTCCTTATGTGAATCTTGTGAATGCAAAAGACCACTGAAAAATAGGCGAATCAGAACATAATACCGTCTGTGATGTTACATTCGGGATCACTAATAGTTACGCCCCCAACATTTGCATAGACCCGCCCATGTTCTAGGCCAGCCACCAGCTGAACCATCAGAAGTTCTGCAGGTATTGTGAAGAGACAAGCGAGGACAACAGCGAAAATGGGAGATCATGGAAATAAATGTTATGTTCCAGGCTGTGCAGGGGATGTGAAGTGCAGGGATGGATTGGTGTCTGTATTCAGAAAGGCACAGAAAGCAAATAACGCATACTAATAAAATAACACAAGTCCCTAAGGGACATGGTTAGTTCCTTGCTAGCGGTAGCCTGTTACATTACAGTACATAAGATTTCACTTACCACATAAGCAGAGTAAGGAGAGATGACTGAGGATGATGGCGAATGATTTACAGATCCTGAGCACCACTGACAAGCATCTGATCTTGTAAAATGTGTGGCAAGTACTGACGCTCCATAGTATAAACAGAGAACGTGCGATCACGAATCTCGAAAGTGAAAGTGAAAGTAAAAAGCGATTGTGCATTTAGTTTCAACGCCCCGCATATTAATAGCGGTTCCCTGATGCCTGCATTTTATTTACAGTATAATTACCCAACGATATAACTGCGCGAGAAAGTACTGAAATATATATTTTCCCTGTGTTTCCTTCCTGTGAGCTACTGAAATGAGCTGCACTGTGAAACAGCCAATCAGAGCAGAGCTCAACATTATTATTCATGACCCTACCAAATAAGGTGGTAACAGACCATTTCATTCTAGGGAGAAATCCTAGGGTTGTAAATGCACATGTAAAACCGTTTCTGGAGAATTTTTGCCTTTACCTAAGCCACATACCTTCTATGTAGATATCAGAGAACAATTTAAAATATTGTATCAATGCATTCTATGGCACCTTTAATACAAAGTTGAAAAGAAATCTTGTGTAATATTACTGTCACTGAGCAACCCCGTGATCATGAATGAACTGAATGCACGTACACCATATAGTCCAGTGTACCTGTAAAACAAGGTTTACATTTGTTCATCCATAGGTTGTATTTTTATGTTGTGATTTGTGAAATGTATACTTGAATAGATGCTGTTTTATATGCATAATGTGATCAGAAGTGCATATGTAGGGAAATAAAGTTACCTGTAGATTGGTACATCCCGGGGTGTGGCCTAGACTATAAAATGGCTGCCGGAGTTGTACATGGTGCTCGTCACTCGTCATGATCGAGGGTCAGGTTGATTTGTGTGGAGGGAGCAAACAATAGAAGCTTGTGCTTAAGAAGTTTGTTAATCAAACTACGCAACTGTTGTTGTGGCTATGGTCCAACAAAGAGACTTGTAAATACCGTTTTTGTTTTGTTTTCTTTTCTTTTTTGTTTGTTTTGCTGTGGAATCTACACTATCTGTACAATAAATTCACCTCCACTGGAATTTCCTGTCGCTGTGGTCTTATTATGCCTCCGACCGCAAGTGCAATCTCTAACAATTACAAATGTTCTTACTTTGGCTGAATAAAACTTTAAAAAAATTTAAAAAAAAATTATTTCTCTTTTTTTTTTTTCAAAAAAAAACAACAACAACAAAAACTTGCTGACCCCAAATAACTCTAATAAACTTATTAAAATGAATAAACTTCTCAAATGGAGAAATAAAAAGATGTATTTAATGCTATTTATTCAATTCACATTTATTGCATTTATAAATTGAAATACACAGCTTGGCTAAAATTTTAAATGTATGAATTAAATAAAAGCAGTCTCCTAGTCCTCCGTACTTTTCGTGCTGAGAGCACACACAAACATACAGACACACTCACACTTCTCTGACGCTGCATTTTGTATTCCGGCAGGTTCTCCCATTTGATGATAACGTGTGTTTACGTGAGCCATGTCAGAACTACATGAAGTGCATCAGCGTTCTCCGCTTCAACAGCTCCGCTCCCTTTATCGCCTCCCCATCCACGCTGTTCCGGCCCATCCATCCCATCACAGGGCTGCGCTGCCGCTGCCCTGCCGGATTTACAGGAGATTACTGTGAGATTGAAATTAACCTGTGTTACTCAAACCCCTGCATGAATGGAGGAGTGTGCGCTCGCAGAGAGGGAGGCTACACCTGCATCTGCCGAGAGGATTACACAGGTGAGAGTGTGGTTGTGTATTTCAGGAAGAGATGTGTTATTGTGTCTTTCTAGATGATGGGAAGTCTTGCAAGCACTTGCAAAAGAACGTCTGGTGCACTTTGCAGTTTATTCTGGCCAAGAATCGCCCACTTATGGCTGGTTCACACTGCCAAAACAAACGGCAACATTTCAAATGTGTACTAAAGTTGGCTGTTGCATGTACAGTAGAATGATGAAAATAAAAACTGTCATGTTCATGCTGCCCAACACACGGCAACAGACAGGTTGACACACTGATCCAACAAACCCAACAACCCTTGGCATTTGATGTTTCTTGTGTGGTTAGACAGAAAAGCACAGTCTTTTGAGGATTTGATGCTAGGAGTTGGACTGGTTATAGATACAGATTCCCAATTCAATTAGATTCTAATTCACAAACCCATTCCATTCAAAATTTGATTTGATTGGATACATTTCTGATTCATTTTCGAATGTCTCTCTTTTTTCTAATTTTTTAAAATCTCTCAACTAATGCTATGAATTATTTAAGGATCCTTCTTGCTTGGTACATTACAAAAATGTGAATTTATGTAATAATTTTTGTCAAACTGTCAAATATAAAAATCTATAAACAAAAAGTGCTCTGTGGATACCAACTGTGGATATAAACTTTAAATTGTGTTTCTTATGGAAAAACATTTTTATAACGATGTATAAAATTAAAAATTGAGTGGCAAAAGTGGGTTGCTCTTAAGCCTGAATCAAAAGTTGGTTTGTTGCCCCCATGATTGAACTGCCAAATGTTTTTTTTTTTTTACTTGATTAGCAAATGGATAAAGAAAAGCATTTGACAAAACAACAAAGAAAAGCAATCAGCAAATGGACAAAGAAAAGCAAATATCCGTAAAAATGTCCATTTATTTTTCAATTTAAACATGATTTATTAATTTATTATTTATCTACATTTTAAAGCATTTCATTTATTTTCATGTTTAAATGATTAATTTCTTATTTCTTAATATCTAAATTATCACTCCTAGTCCTCCATGCATTTGGACTGCAAATATGGGTAAAATAGACTCACCTAAAAACAGACTTGCTAAAAAATAAATAGTCTTGCTGTGAGCAATCAATTCTGGGATTTTTAGACTCAGTATTGAGATCTTTCAAAGGAATATCACGAGTAATGGGAAAATCAATATTTTAACCCAGCCCTGGCTATAAGCGTCTTCGGTGTCTCCAAATACAGTTCTAGTTCTTCCAAATAAGCACTTGAAAATTATGCAGCATCCTGCCAATCAAACGATGCCAGTTTTCTGTGCAATATGCATCAGATGGCCAGTGAAGGAGCTGTGAGTGATCTGTGGGCGCACCATCTGATGCTGAGACTAGACGGTGACTACTGGTGGTGCAGCACAACCGTTAACCGATTTGTTTTTCAGTGTATACGTGTGGCCATGGGAGTTACTCTCAGCAGTGAAGTCAGTCTGAAGTTAAATGAGCAACTCTTAGTAATACAAACGCTACAGTATGAGAGAAAGTGAAAAAGAGAAAAAGAAATCCAACGGAAGGATGAAAGCAGGGGCAGATGCAGGATCCCCTGAGGGCTGTACCATGTGTGTGGTGGGGGTTGGGTAGAGAGGGTGGTTTAGCCCAAGAGAAGAAGAATAGCTTTGATGAATTAAACATCATTTGAACGAAGGGGAGAGAATATATTACCAAATATTCTGAGGGGATGGAGTAGATAGGTACCGGGGAGGAGAGTGAAACAGAAAAAAGAGGGAAAAGTGCTCTTAATAGTAAGTCAGGAAGTGAACAGCTGGAAAAAAGAAAGAGAGCGAGCACCTGACACAAATATAAAAGGACAAAAGTATCTAGAGACTGAAGATAGAGAGACTAAAGACGAAGAGATATTTGCAGAGAGGGTTTTAAAGCCTTTCCCTGCTGGATTTTAAGTGAGTCAACTGAGAATCAATAGAGATTTGTTTAAGTGTGTAAGTGTGTGTATTTGAGAGCATGTGTGTACCTAAAAGCTCATCTTTTGTCCATGTAGAGATAACTGAGCTTGAATGCTTATGTAGGTGAACATCTCTGTGTGCCATCACTTGTATTTGTTATGGATATGTGAAGACAGTTTTATTTCTCTTAGTTTGTTTTTGGCTTTAAAATGAAAACTTTTATACCTCGTTGAACACAGAGGGGCTGTTTGTATTTTTGAGTTTTAGCATGCTATGTTTATGTTTGTGTGTATGTTTCTTGCAGTTCTGGTTGAGGAGTTTAAAGAAATTGCTGTATGTCTCTGAATGTGTGTCAGTAAGTGCACTGAGAACAGGAGCAGTCAGTGTGAAATGTTTTCTCAGAATTGCTTGTGTTCATGTCAGACAGTTCACATGGTTTAAAAAGGGCCAGGGGCATACACTTTGAAAAGAGGGTTGTGTGACATGCTAAATAATAATAAAACATCCTAAAAGCCATTTAATTAAATTCAAATGATTCATCTTGCAAAACTGGAACACTATTATACAGTCAGCACCACTACTGACAAGAAACCATGTAATTATGCAGAATATACATACGTTCAGATTTTTTTCCCCCCACAAAATTTGCCATTTAGTTTGTCATATTTTAGTAATCGGAATTGTTTTAGTTTAGTCTTAGTTGACTAAATATAATCAGATTTTAGTCGACTAAATCCACAGTAGATCTACAATCTAATGGGTTTAGTTAAATTTAACTAAATTTAACTACATTCAATTTAACTAAACCCATTAGATTGTAGATTTGACTTTGCATTTTAACTTAAATTATAATTCAGTAATATCTGTCTTTAGCCCAAGTGGACGTTGGTCAGATAGTTTGATGTCTCCGTAGAATCTTTTAGTAAATTAATTTATCAAAGGAATTAGTTATTACTTATGAAGAAAGTCCTTCTTATGAAGAAAGTCCTGTTTAATTTATGATTTTAGTTAGAAAAATTCAGTTCACTTGGTATTCAGAGGCCTGTGACCTGCTTATATATATTTTTATTCTGGGCACGGCAACTTACTTTATTTGGCTTTTGAATATTCAGTCTGGTGCTGTCAAGAGGAATGTGCGCTAAAATCCTTTTCCCTTTGCAGGTGATATGTTTGTAAGCTATGATGAATATGCTAATACCTCTCGTTGAATATGTAAATAATTCTCAGTCTAAGTAGCCAGTAGGATAAAGGCTGGACTGAACTTCTCTAAATCTATGAGTCCATGTGTCTTGAGGGTTTTGGTGTGTGTGTGTGTGTGTGTGTGTGTGTGTGTGTGTGTATCTGTGGCTGGTTTGCAGTGAGCAGTTACTATAGTGTAAACATTAATGGTTTGTTTGCCTGTGGTGTGTGTCTGTATGTTTGTCCTAAGGCATTTGGTTGCATGTGTGTGTATTTCTGTGGTGGTGGGTCAAAGTTTGAAGTGCTTTTAAAGGCAGTATTTTCACACTCCCACTAAAGCGAGACGGAGATGTCTACATGTGTGTCTGTGCCAGAGGTTTGTACACGCATGCACATTAATGTGCTTTATTTAACTGTTGCCAGAGGCTCACCAACACAATGCTTGGAATATCACAGTGCCAGAATCTGGCTCACATTTGGCTCAGCATCATAAAGCCTGAGGGCAGGATCTGCTGATGTTTCAAAACCCAAACAACAAGCTGCTTTATGTAGTGTGTATGTGTGTGTGTGTGCGCGTGTGTGTGTGCGTCTCTTTTATTGGTCCACTGGGACATTCCCGTCTACAGGTTTTTACAGAGCTTCTACACATTGCTAACAAAGTATGTGTGTGTGAAAGCTAGACCCCTGTTGATACAGTGATGGTTCAATTTATAGGATTTTTATCCAAATGTGACTGATTAAAATACAGTCATGAATGTTCAACTCTTCATATTCTACATAAAGCTGTGTGAAATTATTCTTGGATCAAGTAAAAATAGCACTTTGAAAAAATTGCTATGTGGTTTGGTCCCGTTCACTCCCTATTCCCAGCATGCACCAGGGCATGAATAATTATTAGGTTTGCATTTTGGAATGTTTGCCAGTTTTATGTAAATTTTTGTTCCTGGTTTTGTTGTCATTTAGTAACTTGTATTTCTCAACCTGTGAAATCATTTGATTGTGGTCTGAATAAAATAATATCTGACTGTGAACTTGCATTGTGAGAAAGGGGTTCAAGCAAACTAAATGATTTAAAGAAGTCCAAGATCAGAGGATTCCATAGATTTAAATTTCATGCCAACTTTAACAGCTTAACTCTATAAATCATTTTAAATGTAATAAAAATAGGAAATTGTTAAAAATTTGACAGATTTTGAGTCATGACAACATGACATTTTAGGTTCAGTCAAAGCATTTACTCAGAAATATGGACTCAACTGATATTGAAATTCTGGCCAATACCAAGAAGACATGAATTATTTTCACGTTATGGCTGATAACTGATAAAAGTCTGATACTAAAATGCAAAAGTGTTTTGTCTAAATAAATTAAAAAAAAAAAAACACTAAAAACTAAAATCAAACACTTTAAATGCTGTAAGTGAATTTAGTAATCAAGTTTTAATGTACATTATGAAAAATGGATATTTATTTTGAGATTTTCTGAAGATTATATGTAACAGTGTTATTAAATTATTAGTGTTTTTATTATCTTTAAAAATATCAGCACCTCATTTTTGCAGTGCAGTACAATTTTCACCTTTAAATAATGTAATGGAGTACGATTGAATTGAAGTGTATATCGACATGTGCATGAGTATTTGTTTTGTCATGTGTATGTGATTTTTATGTATTTTAAATTTCCTGTTTTCTCTGTCTATCTCAGGCGAGCGGTGTGAGTTTGACCGGCGTGGTGGCCGGTGTGTGGCAGGCGTTTGTCGTAACGGCGGTACATGTCGTGAGCTCTCTGGAGGGGGATTCAGTTGTGAGTGTCCTGCAGGAGGTTATGAGAAACCATATTGCTCTGTCACCACCAGATCCTTCCCGCCAAAATCATTCATGATGTTCAGGGGGCTCCGTCAACGATTCCACCTCTCCATCTCTCTCTCGTGAGTACACACAAGGACACACCTGTTATCTGATCTTATTCTTAGGTCATGTCAAGGCCAAAATTATGGCAGAGACGACCATTTAAGATTAGATTTAGGATTTTAAAAGTTTTTTTCTCTCTCAGATAGTAGAAATTATTTTAAAATTGTAATAATATAAAATATTACCCACTCTTACCTACGCTTTTAAATATTTTATAATGTGCAAGTATCATAAATCGTATTTTCTCCTCTGTGATCTGTTTTTTTATATTCTCTGCTCTCTCTTTCATCTTTCATGGTCTCTCATAAGAAAAGCTCCTTAGCACTCTCTTTCTCTTTTTTCATCCTGTTTTGTTTTTTTCCAATTCCTCTTGTGAGTGCTATTTTCTGGTCATGTGTTTGATGCGATTGGTCAGGGTTTGGTTGCTGTGTTTGGTTGGACAGAGGTAATATAATGGCTGTTTGTTGTAATCTCCAGGGCGACTAAAACAGAGCTATTTTATTTATTAACATGGTCAAATATCAACACATCCAGAAAGGGCACAACCTGTTCTCATCTCCCTAGACACGGCAGAATATTAAATCCTCCTCTTTCTCTCGGTTAAAGTCTTGCCTCTCTGCACCGAAAGATAACCATTGTGCTACAGTGTGCAATTTACAGACTGACCATGTCCTATAAAAAACTCTTTTAAATCTAAAAGTCTTTGCTCAGTGGAGCATAAACAAGGTCCATCTCTCTCACAGCTCAGGCCTTTTGTCAGCGTTTTGTCTGGACCAAACTGAAAGAAGTTTTAAAGTGAGTTTAAAGTTTTAAAGTCTCCAGAGAGGACATCCAGATGCATGCCAGCTATAAATTTATGTCGCAAAAAGAAAGATTGTTATTCTGGCTTTCATCTTATATGCATCTTAAGAGGGTGCTTTGCTGCTGAAATGTGGAAAGTTCATAATTTAATGAAAGATTTAAACTAATAATAACTTTCTCTACAGAAATGTGGAGTACACACATAAGAACCCATCGATATTACTATAAGTGTGCATACTTTTTGACTTTGAAAGTTTTAATGGATACTGTTTGCTGAACCTCTGCCATGAAAACTTCCTAGGTTGAATGGAAATCAAGTGGAATTACTTTAGAGATCACTTTATGCTGAGTGTACTCTTCTTCTCAGTTTGCGGACATCACATTATACTCTAACTCTAAATGGACCTGTTCTGAGTCATTCCAGATCTTTGATGAGAATTAAATGTGTTTTGTAGGTTTGCCACATTGGAAAGTAATGGTTTGCTCTTCTACAATGGTCGGTTTAATGAGAAGCATGACTTCCTTGCTTTGGAGATACTGGATGGACAAATGGTTCTTAAATACTCCACAGGTAAAAATAAGAGTGAATTTGTTTGCTCAGAAAGTTGAAATAATTCCTGGACAAATCTATGGTTCTACAATGTAATGGGTAATTCTGATAATTCAGTCTATGTTGTGGTGTAAATTCTGTCTCTGTAATATCGACTTCTGATCTCTGTGTGACATTTGCACAGGTGAATCGTCTACTCAGGTGAGTCCATACCTGCCTGGCGGAGTGAGTGATGGCAACTGGCACACCGTTCACATCCATTACTACAACAAGGTGAGAAAGTCCTCTAAAGAAGCAGTTTCCATCCTAATTTGGTAGCAGTCATTTTTATGTATTCAGAATGTAGTCGTGTGCTTTGTGTTTGTGTACTTATGAGTACACATTTTTGCTTGTATCTAGCCAAAGCGCAGTGTGAGCGGTGACGTTCAGGGTCCGTCTGATGAGAAGGTCGCAGTCTTGAGTGTAGATGACTGTGACCCAGCTGTTTCGCTGAGGTTTGGCATTCAGCTCGGCAACTACAGCTGTGCTGCACAGGGAAGACAGACCAGCAGCAAAAAGTGAGCATCCACAAATTAATATATACACATTTACAGAGGGTGAAATAAGTATTGAACACGTCACCATTTTTCTCAGTAAATACAAAGAAAACAAAACAAATAAGTTCAGAAATCAAGTTATGTGTTATAAAATGGAATGACACCGGGAAAAAGTATTGAACACATGAAGAAACGGAGGTGCAAAAAGGCATGGGAAGCCAAGACACCAGCTGAAATCTATCAGTAATTAGAAAGCAATCCTGCCCCTTGTCAGTGGAAATTAATATTAGCTGGTTCAGTCGCAACACCTACAGTACCAGGATGATGAAGATGAAACAAGGGTGGACATTTCAGCAAGATAATGATCCTAAACACAGCCAAGGAAACTCTCAAATGGTTTCAGAGAAAGAAAATAAAGCTGCTAGAATGACCCAGCCAATCACCTGACTTGTGTCCAATAGAAAATAAGAACTAAAGATCAGAGTTCATAGAAGAGGCCCACATCACAATCACAAACCACGTCACCATCACAAATGAATCACAAATAAATCACAAATACCATTACAAAAATTACAAACCATCAACTTTTAACCATTAAAACCATTAAAAAATGGAATATGTTTTGGGACATATTCCATTAGGATTTATTGGTTTTAACAAGCCACCAATAGAAGGTGACCAATTACCAGTAGAGACCAACAGGGTCCATTATAGTTTCCATTAAAACTAATACAAGTCCCATTATAACCAGTAAAGTCATTACAAATTTTGTGATGGTGTCTATTGTTTTATTTTATTTTATATTATTATTATTTTTTTTCAACATAACGTTATTACAAATGCCTGCAAAGGGAGCCAAAGGCCTGGTAATTGCTGCTGTTACTTACAGGACGATCATATCCTTGTTTAATAGGCTATTGACCAAACATTTAATTAAAATATCCACTTTATCTTTAACTTTTGGCCACCTTTTTGCTATAGATGACACAGCCTCTATAATTTCTTCAACAAAAAACATGTGGACATCACAACCCTTACAAAAATTAACCATGGTTTTCGTAGTAAAACTGCTTAATTTCTTTTGCGTGATTTCTGAATGCTTGAGACCATAAAATCAATCAGACAACTGTATTAATAAAATAATAGCCACTGGTAACTGTCTAGACTCTAGAGCTACAATTGTAATTTGTAAATTGTGCTTAAATTGTATTATTTATTTATTTACTTACTTTTATATTTTATTAAAGTTCTATTTTGACCCCTATAGTAGCTAGGTTTTTTTTTTTTTTTTAACTTAATATTTAAGGGAGTGGGCACAACAATACAATCCTGATTAGGGCACCCATTTGGCCAGCAGCGGCCCTGAGAATGGCTTACAGTTAATGAAAAGCACTTCTAGATCTGGACAGCACATCTTCTTTAACACTGTAATGTCTGTACACCACCTTTCGTTGATATAGAAACATGTCCCGCCGCCGCGCAATTTCCCCGTTGATTCTGTGTTGCGGTCTGCTCTAAACAGCTGAAAGCCCGGCAGATGAAGCGCGCTGTCCGGAATGGTGTCATTCAGCCAGGTTTCCGTGAAACACAGAGCAGCCGAGTGTGAAAAATCCTTGTTTGTCCGGGAGAGCAGAAGGAGTTCGTCCGTTTTGTTGGGTAGAGAGCGGAGATTTGCCAGATGGATGCTAGGCAGCGCCGTTCTGAATCCGCGCTGCTTCACGAGCGCGCCGGTGTAGCAGTCGATTCTGTTCACCTCAGAATGTCTGTTTCCCTTTACGCAGCCATACTACAATTCTTGCCTAGCTGCCTATTTACCATACGTACGATCAGAACTAGCGTGCGCAAGAAGCACAACTGGATGTACGGCAAGTCAAATGGTTCAAAACACCGTCTTTAATCCGAAACCTGAAAATAGTTTTAAGAAGAGAGGTTTTTCAACTTTAAATTTAATTCCGCTTATTTTTTCCAATCAAATTTATTACCGATTTCAATGTGATGCTTTGGCTATTCTGTTTTATACTGTCTTATACTTATTCATTTATGCTAATTTATTTATTTATTTTTTATTATAGACCTATGTCTCGCTGTTGTTGTATGTGAGCACTGAAAGCTTAAAAATATCCTTGTGTGTGCAAAACATAGGCTACATTAAAATAAACATATAATGAACCATAAATGTTGTGTACAAATCAGAATCCTATGCACACATGAAAATTTCCATGGATACTGATTGTTTCTTTCTTTCCTTCATTCAATAAACTACAAACCTGGTTAACAGACTCTGTGCCTTGGTCAGTAAGAATTCTCTTTGGTGCCCCAAACCTGTAAAAGAAATTAATGCAGTGAGAGACAACTGCTTCAGATTTATTCAGAATAGCATAGGCTATTTTGTGTAATAGTCAACCAGGACACAAATGTACTCATTTCCATTGTTGGTCCTGGTGACTTTCCCCACTAAATCCATGCTCAGCAGTTCCAGAGGCTTGTCCACCTTAAAATTAAAATAGCAACATTAATACATATACATTTTGTGACCTCATGACTTCCCTATCTCAAAATCCATGCACATCTGTGGACAACAAGCTTACATACACATATTGGGATGTACTTGGGCTCCTGCTAAACTGGCACTGGGCACACTGCAAATCCTGATGTTCAAAAATAAGCACATGAGAAATGCATTCCATAACATAATCAGTTTATATGTTTCACAGCAATGTTGAAAAGGAAATTTTTTTGTAGCCTATTTACCCATTTGTCAATGTCCACCCCCATTCTGGGCCAATTGAATCTAGCTGAAATGGCAAGCTTGTTTTTTTTTTTTTTTGGTTCCACAATGTTCTAATTCTAAAATGAAAATTGGCTGGCCTCTTTTTGTCCAGCAACCACTTTTCTTCTTAACTTTACATTGTTTTTTGAGATGATGTGATAAAGTTTGCCATCCATTGAAATACCTTTATTGTTAAAATCTAAACAAATAACCTGCAATGAGGTTATAAAGGCCCAGTTGAAGGAATAGGCCCATTTAAACTGAAATGGTAAAACAGGTGATTGTCAATGTGCTAGCTTCTTCAAGTCAGTTAAGCATAGTTCCTTGACAAGCACTGACTTTTTGTTAGTATCAAGTCTTGGTGTATCACTATACCTCACTTCACTATGAGAAAACTTGTCAGTGTAGATGAGTTATCACTTAAAGTAGTTTGCTTACCATCAACTTGGAAAATGGATACACCTCGAGTTTTGTAATTTAGAATTTCCTCATATAGGTTTGGATCCATTGCTTTCATATGCCAACAAGAACAGTCATTCAGGTGACAACATTTTGTGGTCATCTCACTAATTTATAACTGAGCTATTTTGAATGGTTGATCAATTGATTTATCTGGTGCACTCTGAGATTGTATGCCAATTACAATTACAACATTATTTTCCACACTTGCATCTTGTATGCAAAGCTTACTTGTGAAAACAAGAACGTTTGGATAAGTGTTCAGATTAAATATATTCCACTGTATCAGTAAGAAGGTAAACAGATTAATCAAATAGAATATTAATTAAAATGTATTGTTGCTCTATATGGAAACAGTAATAGCCTATGCCCTGAGTTTGGACGTCAGCACGGACAGATTACACTAATTTGCATAGGCAAAATTAAACTGCGAAAACTCGGACATAAGACAAAAACAAAGGAACAATTGCAAGATGAATAAAAAAAAATCACAGAACATAAACTGGAGTGTGAGAATCGTTTTACTATGCTGCAGTGTAGCAAGACATTTGTCCCTTTTGCTTTCCGTTGTTGTGCCCATTTTCGACCCCTGCCAAATTATTTACCCCCTCTCGTTGAAATCGATACCTGATTGCTTAATTCTAACCCCACCCCTAATCCTAACCCCTCCCCACACCTAACCCTTAACCTACCAATACTAGGGGGGTAGTAATCTGGCGGGGGTCAGAATTTGGCACAACACCGGTAGAAGACTGTGTGGTGTGTTCTGCCGAATGTTTAGCAGTTCACCCCTGGTAAAACTGATCGTGTTAGACAAACAAAAAACAGGAAAAACTAACAAAAACAGTACAAAAACTGGAGAGCAAGACACTGAGGCTGCCATCTGCGGCGCCATCTTATACACATATATTTATATTTATATATTTATAGAAATATATTTACTGAGAAAAATGGTGACGTGTTCAATACTTATTTTCCCCCTCTGTATATGTTCAAGTACACGTGAAAAGTGTTGGTTTGCTCAGGAAAACAAATTTAGCAACTTTCTCACTCTTTCCTTCTGTATTTTTTTTCTCACAGGTCTCTGGATCTGACAGGCCCGTTGTTTTTGGGTGGAGTTCCTAACCTACCTGAGAACTTCCCGTTTACTACAAGAGAATTTATTGGCTGCATGAAAGACCTGCATATTGATAACAGACCAGTGGACATGGCAGGATTCATTGCTAATAATGGCACTTTACCTGGTGTGTGTGATTGTTTACAGTGTGATGATAGTCATGTCCTGTATTAATGATAGACTCTGATGATTTCAACATACACTACCATTCAAAAGTTTAGAAGTTTGAAAGAAATTAATCAAAAATCATTAATTAAAAGTGACATTGTAAAAAAAAAAAATCTTTAAAACGTTCTATTCATCCAAGAATCACAGTTTCCTCAAAAATATTAAGCAGAACAACTGTTTTAAACATTTAGCAAATCAGCATATTAGAATGATTTCTGAAGGATGATGTGACACTGAAGACTGGAGTAATGATGCTGAAAATTCAGCTTTGCCATTACAGGGATAAATTCTTTTTTAAAATATATACATTTGAAATGGTTAAAATAGATCACAATTTTACTGTTTTTACTGTATTTTAATCAAATAAATGGTGAGCATAAGAGACTTTAAGAGAGCATAATAGAGTTTTTAAAAAAGTCTTACTGACCACAAACTTTGAATGGTGGTATACTGTATACTAATTTTGGGAGCATTTGTGGTTATTCTCGGTCTATTATTGGCTGTTATTATGGGGATCATGATGTTTCTGTGATTGGCTACAGCAGTTGTGAGGTAATGCTCTGTGTCTGTATTAGGTTGCAGTGCCAAACTGCCTTTCTGTAAATCAAACCCGTGCCAGAATGGCGGCACATGTAGGGTGAGCTGGGAGACGTTCTCCTGTGACTGCCCTGTTGGATTTGGAGGGAAGGACTGCAGCTTAGGTGAGACCCACATAAAAATACAAAACTCATAAATACACAAAATATTTCTCTGTTGATCTTTAAGTGAATATTAAATCAGAATGCTAGTATCAAACAGGAACTATTACTAAATGTTAATGTCATGATGACATCGCTGATGACAGTATTGTTGGAATGATTCTTTCACAGTGATGTCCCACCCCCATCGTTTCCTTGGAAACAGTGCGCTGTGGTGGGACCTGAAGAATGAAGTCACCATCACTACACCCTGGTACATGGGACTGGTGTTCCGCACCAGATCAAAAGAGGGGGTTCTCCTGCAGGCTCAAGCTGGACAGTACACCAACTTGATCTTTCAGGTATACACACTCGTTAACAACACAACATGTTACACACAGTAATACACACAGAAAGGAAAAGAAATTAGTGTTCAGCCCTTTCAAATTTGTAGTCTATGTTTTATCTGATTACTAATTAAAATGAATTTGAATTGACATTTTGAATTATTTGACTTTCTTTCTTGTACTGATGTATTTATTTATTTGTTTGTTTGTTTGTTTGTTTATTTTCTGAAGCCAATAATGTGAAATGTTTGGCCAGCAAAGCAAAATTAATTTTGATGATTTTTAAATTTATGTTTACATTTACATAAGGTTTAAATTTGATTAAATTTTATTAACATTTTAATTTAATTTAATGTTAAGATTTACTGATTTTTATTATTTTGATTAATTTCAGTTGTAGTTTCTAAATTTATTACTATTTTTCATAACTATTTGATTTTCATTTAAATAAAACAATGACAGAAATTTTCATTAAAGGCAAGAATCAAAGGATTGAAACATAAATTATAAACCAAGTTTTTCCTCCTGTGTAAAAGCTGTACTATTCTAATGCTCTCTGGCATTAAGGAAAAACCTGGGCTTGTTTGCCTTCAAATATTCCAAGAAATGTTTTAAATCATTAAGAGCCTGATGAAAGGAAAACATGATCTGTTTTTGGAGTAGAAAACAAACATTTTCACTAGAAGCACAGTGTAAATTAAAAAAACTAGCTTGACTTCCCATAGCACTTTGAAGTAGACAATTCTGCGCTGAACTCCAAAGGTTCCAGTTGCTTAGATGATCAAGTATAGCTCTCATATCCTATACAAACATTCATCAAAATTGAGAAAAGGTTAATTATTAAAAACCCTGGTGTGTATGTTTCTGATTCCAGGTGGTTTCGGGTCAGTTGGTATTTTCTGTGGCACGGGGTTCGACTCGGCCAGTCAGGTTGAGACTGGATCAGGTTCAGGTGTGTGATGGACGCTGGCATGACCTACAGCTCGAGCTCCGTGATGTCAGGAGTGGCAGAGAGACTCGATATATTGCTACAGTCCGACTGGACTTTGGACTGTATCAGGTACACACAAACACATACACTCACACATAAGTGGTCCTCTAACCCCTATTATGTCGCTGACTGACTGTTATAATCCCATGTTGTAATCCATAATCTGGAATATTGGAATATCAGATCCTTATCTTTTTGGATTAAACTACAAATCAGACACAGATCACTGGGTTGGTGATTAAACACTGACTTACATGCAATATAACTTAAATAAACTAATATAACCTCACTTTCTCTCCATTTCTTTCTCTGCCTCTCTTCAAATCTCTCTCTGTCACAGGGAACAGTCATTGTTGGGAATGAGATTAATGGTGTAAAGGTGAAGCACCTGCATGTAGGTGGAGTTTTAGGGTCAGGAGAGGTGCAAAATGGGATACGTGGCTGCGTTCAGGTGCGTCTTTGTAATTTTCAGTCATTTTTTATGTTCTCTTTTTATAATAACCTGATATGAACTCAACTGTGCTCACCACACTTCTGCTTCAGCAGCCTTCTGTAATGTATGAATTATTGGTAGTTTTGAATTCCTAATGGTGTCATTAGTTTTTAACAAGCAGACAATTAGTTGAATAATTAATAAGAACTTAGAGAACAGACATAATATAAAAGTTCCTTCAAATGTGCAGTCAGCAAAGCATTTACTAACTAAATTCCCATTTATTATTTCCATTTAATTTATTAGACATTTTAAAATTAATTTTATTATTATTAATTATATTTGTCAATTTTTTTTGTATTTTAATTGAATAATTTTTTTTGTATTTTTATATTATTATATAATATTATTTTTATTCTATATATGTTCTATATATGTTCTATGTTCCGGTATGTGTCCTCAGGGGGTGCGTCTGGGGGTGCGTCCTGATTCCCCTGCGTTGCCACGCCCTTCCAGAACCATCAAGGTGGAGACTGGCTGTAATGTTGGCAACCCGTGTATCTCCTCCCCTTGTCCCGCCCACAGCCAATGCACTGATGAATGGGATCGACACACCTGTGTTTGTGAACCAGGTAAGATGTGAATTATGCTGCCTTCACGTGCTATCGGAATTATCGTAAATACGAGTTTCCTAAACGGAAATTGGACGTGAACGGCCTCTCAAGTCGTATTTACTACTGGGAAATTCGGAAATAATTTTGATACCCGAGTTTCCGAGTTGGGCGGGTCATAAACTTTAAACATGGTGGAGGTGACAACCATTGCTGCTGTCAATGCTGTTCTCACAACAACTACATCCCTTTGTCTTGTCGCTAAAGTAGTGTATTTATAGGCTAGATATGAACAATCATGCGAAGCATATTGTGTGTTTTATAAGCAGTGAAATAAGCATGTATTTGACCGAAATTCCAGAATTGTCAGCGAACTGCATGTATAGCGCGGTGAATGTTTATAAGATTGTCAACCAATGGGATGCTACATTTTATCTTTTCCGACATTAAAGCACATGAATATGACAAGCTCGTAATCACGACTTCATAAGTGGGAAATAGGAAATTTCCGATAGCACGTGAAGGCAGCATTATGATTGTTGTATACAAAATGTACAGAATCAAAATATTTGGTATACATACAATGGGGTCCAAAAGTTTAGAAATCTATGTGAAAATCTATGTTGCATTTTTCTAATTTAATGCATTTTTCATCACAATATTTATTATCAGCATAAGAATTTTAATGAAGAGTTGAATTGAAAATTTCAGTGTTAGGTGTGCTTTAATGGCATCACTACTCGAGCTGCATGTTTAAAAAAAACAAAACAAAAGTTTTTGTAAAATTGATAATCGTGTTCTCCTGCATGATTTGAGAAAGATGCAAAGAGCAGCTTGTGCTTTAGTGAAAGAAGAACATCTAACCCTCAGCACAAAGGAGTTTACATAATCAATCATAAATTTCCTTTTTTGATTAGACTTAGAAGCACAAAATTGTGCTTTCTTCTTTCTTTTTGTTTTAAAACATTCAGTATACTAAAATTTTACTTATTTCTAAATTAGTTATTGAATCCCACATATATTTTTTTCAGTTTTCAGTGTGGTGTCAGACGTCTGTACAGTCTATATGTGTATTAATTATACATAGAGCATGTCAGTGGTTTCTGTTAACAGCCTGACAGTTCACCCACACAGAGTACATGATATACATTTACAAGTGCTTGTGTTGGTATGAGCTCCCATCACGTCTAAATGAAGATACAGACTCGTTCACTTCATTATCATGCCGTTAAAGTTGCATCAGCCCAGTGTTATTAATAGTGCTGTGCAGAAAGAGAAATCAAAGACTCCCCTCATAAACTCTGAATTAATTTCTCAGACCTCCTCCTGGTAGAGTAAACCCACACGTACATCTCTCTCTCTCTCTCACACACACACACATACACACACACAGAGTGCTAAGAGTGCCTAAATTTAAGAACAGAAATATCTCTCCTTCTTGCTCTGTTGTTTGTTAGATTCCCATACATAATTTAACAGTTTTAATAAGTCTCAGTACTGCAGCATGCGAGTTGAATCTGTGCTGAATAAAGTTGCTTTTTCTGAGGACTTTATTGTAATCCTGTAGTGACTTCTATAGCATTCAAAGCAGTGGAAGGCTTCATCAGAAGATCATATGGTTGTATTACTGCATTCCATTTCTGATTTTCTTTATTCATCTTAATAGGGTTTGCACACACTTTTGCACAGCAGTTCAAACATCTCCCTGCTGAAGGAGAGAGACAGAGAAAGGGGGTTATTGTGTCTTTTGATCACTTGTCGTGCAGATGGAGGCTTTCTATATGACTCTGGTAAAGGAAAGATCAAGGCTATGCTGTTTTGTTGGCTGTTTTGTGTAGAGAGTGAAATACTTTCAGTTCATTCATTTCCTGTGTTTTATGCCTTTAATTCAATAAATATATATTTGAGGTGTGTGATGTTTTTCCCTCAATTCAATTTCTTTGTTTTAGATTTAATTGGGGTGTGTGTATCGTTTCCTTTATTATCTAGGATGAATTTCTTTGTGTCATACATTTTTATTGCATTATTTTTTTAATCTATAATGTTAGTCATGTTTTATTTTGCCTTTTGACTGTTTAAACAGGCAGTTTTTTTTTTTTTTTTGCTTCTGTGCCTTTAAGCCACCTGAAATGAGTAACAAGTTGAGGGTTTGCTGTCATATCCAATAAATTTGGCACTGCCTCATCCAGCATTACATTGTTTTAGGTTTGCAAAACAGTTCACACTGAAACGTATCACTCAGACTGTTGAAGTTGAATTGATGTGATCGGTCATTAAAAAAAAAAAAAATTCAGTGGATAATCTTTTTTGGGCTCTGAAATCTCAAAAGACCACAGAAAACATGATTTTTCATGACTCTTTTAAAGTCTTTCTGGTATACAAACAACTCCCTACATCTGCCATTGGTCGCTCAAACAGATAGCCCCGCCCCATACTCATATTTTTGGTTGAGAAAATAAACTCTGTGATAGCCGTTACAGTGTTTATACTTTTTATTGAAATGAACCTAAGAATGGCTGAGAAATACTTTAACATTGAAAAAATATTCTGTTTTTACAGTTTACATTTTTCATTTACAGGATTCTATGGTAAAAGCTGTATGGATGCATGTCAGCTGAACCCATGTGAAAATCAAGCAAAGTGTCACAGGAAACCCAGCTCCTCACATGGATATATTTGTGACTGTGAGGACAATCACTATGGACAGTACTGCCAACACAGGTACACATTAATACACACCACATGTATGCACAATTACATGAGCACAAATTATCACACACACATCACTACTGAATCATTACATGTGCTGAAAAAAAGATGTTTATATAGTATTGTTTTTGTCCTGCTCAGTAGCAATATCTAAACATACTTAAAAGAAGATAAATGTAGGAAAAATAGTTTTTTTTTTTCTTTTTTATTTATATATTTTCAATATTTTTCCCCTTGTTTTTTCCCCCCTTGTTTGAAATCTAACTAAATTTAGTCAGGTTTATACCTGACAAAAAAAAAATTCTAATATGGTACAAAAATAAGTTACTTGAAGTTATATTCTCAGAAAAAAAGTGGTTTTTATCTTACACAATTTTGCTTTTAAAAAAACAAACAAAAACAAAACAAAAAAGTTTGTTATAAGGCAGTTTTTGCTGGGAAACAAGACAAAAATACTGAAAAAAGGATTTCTGCCGCATACCTTATCTGTCCTGTTGCCCAGTTACTTTTATTCTGACTATAATCTCTAATAAATTTAGAAGCAAAATGTACCAGTAAGATAATCAGTGAGAGATGGACAAAGACTTTATTGATGCATTCAGATTTACGGCTGAATTTGTGTGCATGTGTGAGAGTTTCCTGTCACACTAATCCAGTGTTCAAAGCTTATCCGAAAGACTGGATGTGTATGGCGAATAAGTTTGTGTTCATGTTAATGATGCATTTGTTCTGCTTAGCCGCATATATGCGTGTGTACTTAAGGTATGCTGGCTTTGAATGGATGAAAGTAGACTTAAGTTTACAGACAGACTGTGACTCGTGACCCTAATTCAACCCCTACTTCAAACTCACACACGCTCAGCCAAATCCTTCACAACAGTGGCAATCTCATCTGCTCTCTTTTATCTGTTGGCTCCATCTCTCTCTCTCTCTCTCTCTCTCTCTCTCTCTGTGTCACGCTGTCTCGCTGTCCATGTCAGATCTGCCCTAGATACATAGGTATTTGATCAAATCTAACTTTGTGTGTGTGTGTTTGTAGGGTCGAGCAGCAATGTCCTCGTGGTTGGTGGGGCAGCCCGACATGTGGACCCTGCCACTGTGAAGCCAGTAAAGGCTTTGACACAGACTGCAATAAGACCACTGGACACTGCCACTGCAAGGTGCATGCATACTGTTATACTGTATGTTAAATGAGTAGGACATCCAAAAAAATGAAATAAAGAAAATCACAGATTCACATACATGTGCACTACCGTTTAAAAGTTTGGGATTGGGATCTCTTATGCTCACCAAGGCTGCATTTATTTGATCAAAAACAGTAATATTGTGAAATATTATTACAATTTAAAACTGTTTTCTATTTTAATGATGACAAAGCTGAATTTTCGTTATGCAATACTCCAGTCTTCATTGTCACATGATCCTTCAGAAATCATTTTAATATGTTGACTTGGTGCTCAAGAACATTTCTTATTTTCAATGTTGAATCTGTATTTGAACTGATTTGTCTGCTGGCTTTGATACTTAAACACTCTTAAAGTTCCTGTAACATAAGACAAGCACAAGTCTACTCCATACACTCTATACCATAAGAACACAAACATACTATTTCAGTATAAGGATCAGCAGTCACAGTAAAAGCTGTTCCAACAACCAGCAGCTTCATAAACATACGGAGCGTTATGCTCCTCAGAGAAAACTTCATGTTCCTGACCTTCTCAGAGTTTCAGGAGAGAAAAACAGAGTTTCTCAGGATCAGCCTGTGGTGAATCGACAATGCATTTTTAGCAGTTAGAGCTTTTTAGACACACATTTTACATTTAATAGGCACGTTCCAGCTTTACTTTATTTTCAATTTTATTATTAAAACAGTATATAGAGTATACAAAATAATGGAGAAACTAGTGAGAATAGGAATTGGAGATTTTGTGAATTTCCTGCCAAAGCACCACAGCTTTAAATTGAAATCATTTGTACAACTACAGATATTTTAGGTTATGAAGTTGCACAATTTCTCTTAATAGTAGCATGTTATATTGCACTTTCCTGTATACAGTATGCATTTTGCCAGTATGTACAGATAATACCTTCCAGTCTTTAAATGGTTATAGTCAAATTCACACGTTCTTTTGATTTGGTACTATTTATAGGAGTGAATGCCCACGTTCACATATAATTGTTCATACAGTATAGCTGGTCTGGGAAGTGTTAATTGGTTTGTGTGTGTGTGTGTATGTGTGTGTGTGTTTAAGTGTAATTAAGAGATTAGAGAAATGTGCTCTTCACTCTGGGGTACTATAATAAAGCTTTACTCACCCTCACGCTGTACATCAGGCTTTTGATTATCTGTATATTACACTCTGATCCCAAAGGAAAACATGAACACACACAATCTTATCAGGCTTTTGAAATATATGAAGGAATTTTGTTTATTATTCTAGCTATTATATTAACTATACTTTGTGATTTTCATCAGTTTGAGTTGTAAATGCATGTGTTAATATGGATGTTTTTGTGTGTGTCAGGAGTTTCATTACCGACGGAAGGACAGTGATGTCTGCCTGCCATGTGACTGCTATCCAGTGGGCTCCTTCTCAAGGTCATGTGACCCCGAGAGCGGCCAGTGCCAGTGCCGACCTGGAGTGATTGGCAGACAGTGTAACATGTGTGACAATCCATTTGCTGAGGTCACACAAACAGGCTGTGAAGGTACAGTAAATACCCATTCATCCAACCATTAATCCTTTCATGTTCTCTCCACAATTGTTAATCATTTCCTCACCCGCTTTTCTTAGTAATCTATGATGGCTGTCCGAAGACCATAACATCAGCAATCTGGTGGCCCAGAACAAAGTTCAACCTGCCTGCTGCTGTCCCCTGTCCCAAAGGATCAGTAGGTGAGTGAGTCTGTAGATTCACATCTGTGTCTTTTATGTGTCTTTTTTGAAGTCCATCTAATGCATTCGTTCATCTCTTTTTCCAAGGAACTGCGATTCGGCACTGTGATGGAGAGAGAGGTTGGCTCGACCCTGATCTGTACAACTGCACTTCTCCTCCTTTTGTGGAGCTAAACACAGCTGTGAGACTTAAACCTCCACATTTACTATAATGAAGCCAATTGCATACATTTTTAGCAGAAACTTTTTCTGGGTTTCTACACTGAAGATTTTGCATGGATGGATATTAAAATTCTGTACAATTGGCAAAAATTTATTTTCCTGTTAGCGCTCAATAGGATAGAATTGGTTGTAAGATAAATAACAAATAAATAGATAATATATGCTTTCTATAAGTGTGTGTGTGTATATATATATATATATATATATATATACACATGGTCAGAATTTTTGGTACCCTTGGTAAATATGATCAAAGAAGGCTGTGGAAATAAATTTGCATTGTTAATCCTTTTGATCTATTATTTAAAAAAATCACAAAAATCTAACCTTTCATTGGAGAATAAGAATTTAAAATGGGGGGAAATATCATTATGAAATAAATGTTTTTCTCTAATATACATTGTACACAATTAACGGTACCCTTTTATTCAATACTTTTTGAAACCTCCATTTCGTCGCCTTAGAATTATAAGGTTCTATCTGCGTTCTGAGTGGTTTTGAGATATTGAGCTTCAAAGTTTTTGCATTCCATACAGCAAAAATGATATGGGGAATAAGTCTCTTTCCTACATGAAATTGACAGAGGCCCTAAATGTATTCTAAATGTACAATATCAAAATCCTCTCAAATTTTTAAATGGGGATTTTTGGCACAGGTCAAATGCAGATAGAACCTTTTAATTCTAAAAAGTCATTTTCCTCTTGGAATTATAAGGTTCTATCTGACAAAACATTAATTGAAGCAACAAATTTCAAGAAATACAAATTATTTGTTTTAAAACATAAAATAAGTGTTGTAACAATGTGTCAACATGTATGAGAAAGGTCAATTTAATGCTTTCTTTATCACATTTATTCCATATTTTAGGACAAATAACCGAGATAACATGCTGACGTTTATTGTTGTAATTAAGACCCCATCATTTAAATCGTTGACTATTTGATATTTAAGGCTTAATTTTGTCAAATTTAAGACATTTTAAGACTTTAAACTGCATGAATATTTCGCCAATCATTATATTCTGGTCTTTAGTGACGGATGGATCTCTAACTGCTAGCAAACTCTCCTGATATTTTAAGAACAATTAAAAAATAAATAAAATAAAGAATAAAATAAGCATACTTCCTTACCTTTTGAAACTTAGAAGGGTTTGATTTGACTGTGCTAGCTAGCACCATTCATTCCTTAGGATCCAAACAGAGATGAATTTAGAAGCTACCAAACACTTCTATGTTTTCCCTATTTAAAGACGGTTACATGAGTAGTTACACGAGTAAGTATGGTGACACAAAATAAAACGGGGCAATTTTCTAGGCAGATAAAAAATGATAACTATAATGTATGGCGGAAGAGCACTTCGCAGCACTTCGACCTCTGCGCAGTAATACTGGTTCTATTGATGGAAGTTAGAGGGAGAGGGGGAGTTTTCAGGAGTGATGATATTACTGTGCTATTAGGGGTACCAGTAATTGTGTCCAACATGTATTTGAGAAAAAACATTTATTTCATAATGATATTTCCCCCCCATTTTAAATTCTTATTCTCCAATGAAAGCTTAGATTTTTGTGATTTTTTTAAAATAAAAGATCAAAAGGATTAACAATGCACATTTATTTTCACAGTCTTCTTTGAAAATATTTACCAAGGGTACCAACAACACACACACATATAAATAGATAAATAGATAATATATATATATATATATATATATATATATAGATATATATAATTTGATATTTTTATATTATTAAAATAAAATTAAAATGAGCCATTTTAAAATGGATTTTGTCATTTCAACATTAAAATGTGCTGTATTAAAATGCATATCCATTTTAATTTGATTTTGGATTGATTTAATCTTTTTAATTTATTAGTGTTTTTTTTTATTTAATTTTGTATGTATGACGTGTTGTTACGGCAAAGCTTATTTAAAATGTAAATATAGCAGAAATGAGCAAGCACATTGTTAATATTCAAAACTGACCAATACATTAAAAAAATCCAATATCATTCAACATCCATAATATTTATTTTAATAGAGCCCATACATTATGAAGTGTTACATAACTCATGTCTTAATTATATTTATATAACATCCAAAAATCATTATTCTACACAAAACTGAACCAAAACTCAAAAGTTACAAACTGCTTAATTGTCATAAATTGAATATGCATTATGCATAGCCAATGTTGACACAGGATGTGTGAAACAGACCTAAGATCCATAACTTTCACACAGTTTTGGAGCTGCTTGTCTGTATTACATAATATTTTTTTCAATGTGTGTGTGTAGCTGGAGGCTTTAGAAAGAAATGAGACAGAACTCAACACCATCATTGAGAAAAAACTGGCCCATCAGCTTCGTGATGTCACAGAGGCAACAACCCGTCTCTATGGCAATGACCTTCAGATAGCCGAGCGGCTGCTGTCTCGCCTCCTGACCTTTGAGAGCCTCCAGTCAGGCTTCGGTTTGACAGCTACTCAGGATGCACATTTCAATGAGGTGTGTATTACCTTAGGGAACTGATGAATAGCTGGAAATTTGACATTCAAATTTTATTGAGCTTGACAAGACTAGTTGATTAACGTCTTGCTTTGGTCTGCCTCTCTCTGCAGAATGTGTTGCGAGGCTGTAGTGTTTTGTTGGGTCCGGGCAACGCTGCGTTGTGGAGGGGTCAAAGTTCAGGTCAGACTGGAGCAGCGGGATTGGCCGATCTGTTGGAGCAGTACGTCCGTATACTCGCCCAGAACATGAAACAGACCTACCTCAATCCTGTGGCACTCGTCGCCCCAAACATCGGTCAGCATCAATACACAACAAATATACAGAAGAAATAATTACTTTTATTCAGCAAGGCTGCATTCAATTGATTTTTAGATTCTTATTTTCATATATATATATATATATATATATATATGTATATATATAAATCAGTTTCAAATAAATGCTGTTCTTTATCAAAGAAAATACAGATCATAATAGGAAGTGTTGAGCATATTAGAATGATTTCTGGTGGGTTTTGAGGGAGTGAAAAGAGCCATGTCAGTCTCAAATTAACTTGACTGACCTCTGAAAATTTATTTAAAATAAAATGCTTTTCATTGCAACAGGCTTTGAAGCATTTCTGTAGATTTATTTATATTTTGTTCATGAAGGATATTTAAATATCAATCCTCACTTTAAAAAAATCTTAGTAAATTATATATTTAATTAATTAAATTTAATCATTAAATGATTTGTTGATTTATTTTTTTATTTTTTTATTTTTTACTGTGATGGGCATAATACTTATTAATAATTATATTGCTTATAATATATTACTTGTATTTTATATATTTTATTTTTTATGTTTTTTGTAAAATAATGTGTGGCATATTAAGTTGCTTCAATCCAGTAAATATTAATTTTGTTTGTGACAAGCATAGCATTCACTCTGGAGGAGAAAGCGTCTTAGTCAGCTGATGGTGGGGAAAAAGTAAATATTGGAAATAATCTGTCATGTGCAGTGTGAGGTGTAGTTGAGAAAGATCAATGTGAGACTAACACCTGCAGTGTACACCTCGTGTAGGATCAGCAGAAAAACTGCAGCACTACAGAGAGCAGATCTATTAAAAGAATCCTGTAGTTCACACAGTGTGTGTGTTTGTATTTTGCAGTCATGACTCTGGATCGCGTTGACAACCACACACACGTGCGGCGACGATTTCCACGGTATCACAGTACTCTGTTCCGAGGTCAAGTGCTTTGGGATGCTCACACACATGTTGTGCTGCCCCCTACAGCACTAGTGTCACAACGCAACTTCTGTATGTATCACATATAAACACTCTTTAAACCCATTTACAAGGCTTAAAAGCATTGAGCAATAAATCTGTGTGTTTAGTTTCAGCTCCATCTCCTGCTGGCCCTGTGAACCTGTTGGCCAATCAGACGTTAGAAGCAACAGCAGCGCGGCGTTCTTTGTCACTGCAAGAGGCGCCGGTCTCCATTGTCATCCTCCTCATTTATCGAAGCCTAGGGGCCGCACTTCCCCCTAAATACCACACAGACCGTCGTGGCGTCAGGTTAGAAAGAAATAAACAACACACGGATCACTGTGATCTGTGAGTGTGATTGTCTTTCTAACAATGCGTGTGCATCTCTGCAGGTTACCCAGACACCCTGTGTTGAACTCGCCTGTAGTGAGTGTTTCTGTGTACAATAACCAGACATTCGTGGAGGGTTTTCTGGACACTCCGGTCCTGCTGGAGTTTCGTCTTCTGGAGACCAGCAACCGCAGCAAACCACTGTGTGTGCAGTGGAATCACAGCAGCCCGTAAGTCTGTGTGCACTGTCTTTGTTTACTCAGTTTCATGTCTCAAGGACAAAGAAAACCACTATTATAGGAATAGTTCACCTCAAAAATGGAAAATTCTGTCATCATTTACTCACCCTCATGTCGTTCCAAATCTGTGTAAATTTCTTTCTTATGTTGAACAGAAAAGAAGATTTTGCTGGTAATCAAACAGTTGTTGGTCCCCATTGACTTCCAAAGTAGGGAAAGAAATACTATTGAAGTCAGTGGGGACCAGCAACTGTTTGATTACCATCATTCCTCAAAATATCTTCTTTTATGTTCAACATAACAAAAAGAAACTTATACAGGTTTGGAACGACACGAGGGTGAGTAAATGATGACAAAATTTTCATTTTTGTGTGAACTATCCCTTTAAAGCACCATCGGTTGACCGAACCATTACATTACACTGCTGGTCAAAAGTTTGGAATAATTAAGACTTCATTCTAATATGCTGATTTGGTGCTCAATTATTAATAATGGTTCTTATTATCAATTTTTTTTAAACCGTTAATACAACTGTTTAATGTTTTCGTTGAAACCATGATACATTTTTTCAGGATTCTTTGATAAAGAAGAAAAAACAGCATTTATTTGACATTGAAATTTTTGCTGTCACTTTTGATCAGTTTAATGGGTCCTTGCTGAATAAAAATTTCTTTTTCTTTCTTTCTTTCTTTCTTTTGAAATCTCCCTTACCATGATACATTAATGATAATTCATCTGTCATGGTTTACACAAAATATTAAACAGCAAAACCTATTTTGCACTAAATCAGAATATTAAAATTAATTAAGAAGGGTCATGTGACACTGAAGCCTGCAATAATGGCTGCTGAAAATTCAGCTTTGTCGTCACAGGAATAAATTATATTTTAAAATATATTAAATTAGAAAACAGTTATTTTAAATTGTAAAAATATTTCACAATATTACTGTTTTATATTTGATCAGATTAATGCAGCTTTGTTGAGTGTATTTGACTTCTTTCAAAAACATTAAAAAATCTTACAGACGACAGACCTTTGAACGGCGGTCTGTATTCTTCTTGTAAGGAATAACCAGTAAATGCTCTGAATGTGTGTGTTCAGTGTATCAGCAGGAGGCTGCTGGACTGTGAGGGACTGTAGTGTGGTCTATAGGAACACGTCACATGTTCGCTGTCAGTGCCACAAACTGGGAACGTTTGGAGTCCTTATGGACAGCTCACAGAGAGAGGTGATGTGCATGCGCACACACACACAGAACAAAGAACGCTCAAGGCCACATCACTGAAAAGCTATTCTTTACAAGAAATATTCATGTTTTTCATTAATCTAATACTACATAGCAACAGGATGTTCCACAGTGACTTCTCCTTCAGCACAAGCACCGTTGCTGATATCTTTTCCCTTCTCTCTCTCTGTTTGTTAAGCAGCAGTTAGAGGGTGACCTGGAGACCCTCGCCATAGTAACGTACTCCTCGCTCTCAGTTTCCATGGCGGCGTTGTTGCTAACAGTGGTGGTTTTATCGTGCCTGAGGGGACTGAAATCAAACACACGCAGCATTCATTCCAACATGGCTGCCGCTACGCTCCTCTCCCACCTCACATACCTGCTGGGCATCAACCAGACGGAACAACAGGTCAGAGAAGAGAGATGTCTGTTTGTGTCTGAATCTAAATGTGGGTTAGTGAGACAGACAAAGAAAGTCTGGGTGGGCTCGAAGACAAAAACACTGTAACAGACAAACACAATCTGTGTAGTCTCCTTTGTGCTGAACATACATTGTTATTTGTAGATTGGAGTCCAAAATATAATAAATAGATACAGCACATTAATTAATTAATAGTAAATAAATAAATCTGCATTAAATTGATCAAAAGTTACATGAAAAGACAATTACGGTGCCATGAAAAGGTTTTTGCCCCCCTCCCGGTTTTTTTATTTTTATTTTTATTTGTTTATTTTTTTTTACTTTTTTTTTTTTTTTGCATATTTGTCACACACAAAAGATTCAGATCATCAAACCAATTTTAAAGGGATAGTTCACCCAAAAATGAAAATTTGATGTTTATCTGCTTACCCCAAGGGCATCCAGGATGTAGGTGACTTTGTTTCTTCAGAAGAACACAAATGAAGATTTTTAACTCAAACCGTTGCAGTCTGTCAGTCATATAATGTCAGTCAATGGTACTCACGGCTTTGAGAGAGAGAAAAAACATACACAGACAAAACCAAATTAAACCCTGCGGCTCGTGGCGATACATTGAGGTCTTTAGACACGAAACAATCGGTAATATTACACAAAGTAAATACAAAATGCAGTTTTTAAATGATGATTTCATTTATTAAGGGAAAAAAGCTGTCCAAACCTGCCTGGCCCTACGTGAAAAATGAATTGCCCCCTCCTGTTAAATCATGAAAGAACTGTGATTAAACACATTATTTTAGAAAGCTGAGTTAAATTTCACAAGCCACACCCAGGCTTGAATACTGCCAGACCTGTTGAATCAAGAAATCACTTAAATAGAACCAAGGCAAAAAGAACACAAAGGCTCGTCTCACATTTGCAAAAAATATCTTGATTATCCCCAAGACGTTTGGGCAAATATTCTGTGAACTGATGAGACAAAATTTGAACTTTTTGGAAGGAGTGTGTCCTGTTACATCTGGCATAAAACCAATACAGGATTTCATTAAAAAGAACATCATACCAACAGTCAAACGTGGTGGTGGTAGTGTGATGGTCTGGGCTGCTTTGCAGCTTCAGGACCTGGATGACTTGCCATAATTGATGGAGCCATGAATTCTGCACTCTATCAGAAAATCCTGAAGGAGAATGTCCAGCTGTCAGTTTGTGACCTCAAGCTCAAGCGCACTTGGGTTATGCAGCAGGACAATGATCCCAAACACACAAGCAAGTCCACCTCTGAATGGCTCAAGAAAAACAAAATTAAGGTTTTGGAGTGGCCAAGTCAAAGTCCGGACTTAAATCCGATTGAGATGCTGTGGAATGACCTTAAACATTCCTGATAAAAATGATTTTGTGGTGAAGTAAATAGTACATAAAAACAAATGTAATTTCTACATTAAATAATTTAGTTCAGGCAAGAATTAAAACATTAAAGTAAATTCTCAATTTAAGCTTGTAGAAATTAAAGTTTGAACTTATAAGTATATTTTACTTGGAATTGTTTGTTATGTTTACAAGGATTCTTTAAGTAAATATCAAAGTTATGATCCCGTTTTTCCCATCATGCGCTGGGGCATGAATAATTCAAAAGGTTAAAATTTTCATTGTTTTCAAGTTGTATTTACACTGTTTTATGGTTGCTTTTGTTGTTAGGTTTAGTAACTTACTGTTTTGTGACATCTGGAGTTCATTTTCTACTCAAAATGACCCATTCATACTCAAACACTATCCACTGATTGTTACCATCATTGTGTATGGTGTACCAAGTATTGAGGTCTCTGTGTTCATTTAGGTAATAATCATATTGAGTGGACATATTATCTTAAAACGATAACAAGCTGTCTACTTGTTTAATTACATGTTTGTAAGTGAACCGCATGCTTTAAAAGCATGCTTTTTTTCCAGTGCTACATTGTTTGAGTAAATTTTATAAACTGTGACTGAGTGAAATGTACTTGAGTATACTTATTGTTTTTTTTTTTTCAGTGAATCAGAGTTAATTTCTATGGTAAGCATTACTTAAGTAAAATTTACTGGGAATTCCCAAGTAAACTTGACTTAAAAATTTCTTTTAAAGCTACTAATAATTATGTTTAGGCTTTTACTTGGCAAATTTTTGTAAATTTACTAGCCTTTTCTGACTGAAAATTGTTTCCAAGCTTTTTTCAAGTAAATCCTACTCCAATTTTTTTTCAGTGCATTCATGCTCGAAAACCCTCCTAATGTGGCTGAATTAAAACAATTCTGCAAAGAAGAGAGGGGCAAAATTCATCCACAGCGATGTGAAAGACTCATTGCCAGTTATCCCAAACGCTTGATTGCAGTTGTTGCTGCAAAGGGTGGCACAACCAGTTATTAGATTTAATTTTTCATGTTGTGCCAGGCAGGTCTGGACAGCTTTTTTCCCTTAATAAATGAAATTATTATTTCAAAACTGCATTTTGTATTTACTCGGGTTATCTTTGTGTAATTATTAAAATTTGTTTGATGATCTGAATCTTTTAAGTGCGACGTAAAAAAAAAAAAAAAACGGCACTGTATAATTTTAAAGTATTTTTTTTATTATTTCAAATAAATGCTTTTCTTTTGAACTTTCTATTTATTAAGAATCCTGAAAAAAAAATGTATCATGGTTTCCAAAAAAATATTAAGCAGCACAACTCTTAATAATCAACACTGATAATAATAATTAATGTTTCTTGAGCAGCAAATCAGCATATTAGAATGTTTTCTGAAGGATTATGTGACGCTGAAGACTGGAGTAATGACAGCTTTCAGCTTTGCCATCAGAAATAAATTACATTTTTAATTATATTGAAATAGAAAACAGTTATTTTAAATCGTAATAATATTTCACAATATTATGTTGATACAACAATGTTGATTCAAACAATATAAATAACAAATTTGTAAAACTCAAATATACTTAAGTGTATATATATATATATATATATATATACACATACACACACTCATATATAATATATATATATATATATATATATATATATATATATATATATATATATATATATATATATATATATATATATTGCATCTTTATTTGACCCTATAACTCTCACTCTCTATTCTAATTCTATTCTTTAAAAAAAACTTGCTCCTTTTAGACTTGCACTCTATTCATTTACTAACTGCTTGTAAAAAAAAAAAAAAAACTGACAATAGCTTCTCTATTTTTTGTATTCTATTTTTTTCTTTTTATTAATTATACAATTAACAAAAACAAAAAAGGACTCTAAAAACACTAGCTTGCTCTATTCTTTTTCTATTCTGTTTTCTTTTTATTTATTACATAATTAAAAAAACTTGTTACGTGTATTGCGTTAAGCTAACTGAGACTTGTTATAGCACTTGCTTAGCATTGCTCTTTTGTTGATGTTGATTGCTTCCATTGTCCTCATTTGTAAGTCACTTTGGATAAAAGCGTCTGCTAAATGACTAAATGTAAATGTGTATATATTTACATTAATATATATATATATATATATATATATATATATATATATAATATAGTAAATACAATTCATCATATGAGCAGTTATTTTTCTTTGTTTTAGAACCTACAGCTTTGTTTATTTTCCATTTTGAATAAAAAAATCCCAGATTTTTAAAGTGGTCTCAGACGTTTAGAGCCCACTTTATATTTTAAAGCTTTTATAAAGGCAAGTGTAACAGCAGGTATTAAAGATCATGAATAGTTCAGTAGAAAGCAAGCTGATTGTCAGGATAAAGCACTTGGCAGCTTGAATATGATTTGTCATTCAGAAACTGACATTTCAGCCATTAGCGCAATATGGTACAACAGCCACTTACACTACACAGTGAGCTGGGAACCAGACATTATTAAACACTTTTCTTGACACAGACGCTCTCTCTGTATCTCTCTCGTCCTCAGACAGACACTCACACATTAGTTCTCTTTCTAAAGCAGGTTAACACCATTTTTAACAGACGTTATTCTCAGGAGTGCAAACCACTCACACTAAAAGCCTGTTACTGCTGAGTTCATTAATTTCAACCGCTGTACTGGGATGTGGGTGTGTATGTGATAGAGTATGTGTTCATTCATAATTCATCTTCTCTCTCGAACATTGACTTTGCTGGCATGTATTGATTTTAGACCTTAGATTCTGTTTTTTGGACATGTACTGCAGAGAGCATTCAGGAAGTGGTGGGAATGAGATCGGGAAATGGTGTAAGCTGGATTTGAACTCACAACATCCAGCTGAGCACCACATCTCAATAAGTCAGAACACATGTGCAAACAACAAAGCCACAGAATCTCCCACTTTTATCAGGCCAAGAACACAATAGAAAGAAATATTCTTTTAATGTAGTATAAAACTAATGTTTTTTACACATGCAATATGCTGTTATTGTCTTTTCTCTGGTCTGATTGGTTCGTTCTGTCTGATTCTCTCTGATCGGTGCAGTTCCTGTGTACGGTGGTTGCGATTCTGCTCCATTACTTCTTTATGTCGGCATTTGCGTGGCTGTTTGTGGAAGCTCTTCATATTTACCGTATGCAAACAGAAGCGAGAAACATCAACTATGGAGCCATGAGGTTCTACTATGCTATTGGCTGGGGAGTCCCTGCTATCATTACAGGTGTGTAAACACACTCTCACACACACACACACACACACACACACACACACACACACACGTGTACTTTTATGCAGATATGCTCTGTGACATGTATGTGTGCTGCAGGGCTGGCGGTCGGGTTGGATCCGGAGGGGTATGGCAACCCAGATTTCTGCTGGATCTCCATGTACGATAAGCTCATGTGGAGCTTTGCAGGACCAGTTAGCGTTGTCATCCTGGTATTGTGCTCTTCAGTGTGTTTGTGTTGTTTGTGCCATTTAATGGTTTTTATGTGTGTCTGTAATTCTCCCTCTGGATGTGTGAAGTACTGTAATGATTGTCTATGTTGACAAATCTCTCTGTTTACAGATGAATGGTGGGATGTTTTTAATGGTCCTGCGTATGACATGCAACCCCACTCAGAAGGAAATTAAGAAGCTGCCCGTGATGTAAGTACAACATGCATGTGTTCAGAAACATTCAATATGGAAAGTGGGAGGGGAAATTTATAAATTTATCATCATGAATATTATTTATGTGACCCCAAAAAATGAAAATTCTGTCATCATTTACTCACCTTCAAATTGTTCCAGACCTGTATGAATTTCTTTCTTATGCTAAAAACAAAAGATGTTTGAAACCAAAGTGAGCATTTTTTTTCTTTACACCCCAACCAAAAATTATATTATATTATATTATATTATATTATATTATATTATATTATATTATATTATATTATATTATATTATATTATATTATAGACATGTCGTACGCAGTACCTTCCTCCTGTTATATATTATATTATATTATATTATATTATATTATATTATATTATATTATATTATATTATATTATATTATATTATTAATTTTTCCAAAAATTGTGAAAGTTATACTGGTTAGAATGGTGCTTCTTCCCTGCATATGTGTCAAATTTTCAGCACAGTATTTATAACTTTTCACCTCTTTATTCTACATTAATTCCTTTTATTCTATTTCTCTCTCTCTATCTCTCAGTTCTACTATCCGCAGTGCCTTCCTCCTGTTATTATTGAGTACATGTGTTTGGTTGTTTGGTCTTATGGCTGTTAATAACAGTGTCCTGGCGTTCCACTACCTGTTCATTGTCCTCTGTTGCGTACAGGTAAGTGTGCACTGGCTCTTACTCATCTCTTTTTTTGTGTGTGTTTGTGTGCTTGAGTTCGTCATTGTCGTTTTTGCATTTTTTACCCTGTACACTTTGATAGTTGTGTTCTACATAATGTAGTATAATGTTATACTCCTACTCATGTGTCTCAGGGATTGGCTGTACTGTTGGTTTTTACTATCCTGAACACTGAGGTGCAGGAGGCCTGGAAACTGGCCTGTCTGGGCAAGAAAAGCCCCAGTGAAGAACCTCCCAGACCTCCACAGATTACAGTTAGTGAACACAAACATACATATTATCACGTGACCCCCAACACATGCACAGCTTTACACACACATCTTTAAGACAAACCCGTATTTGACCTCATGGAGTGAAAATAAGCATGTGGATTTGTAACCTGCTGTATGTGTGCAGGGCCAAAATCCATACAACAGCGCCTCCCTGCTGGAGCAGAGCGGATTACACCGGATCACACTCGGAACTTCAACCATCTCATCAGTCAGCAGTGCTAGGTCTGTCAACACATCAACACATCAATTTCAGATTCACAATTCTTAAAATGATGTATACCTAAAAATAAGATAAGGTGTGATGAACTAACAATGAACTATGCATTTTACTGTATTTTTTTACTATGTTATGTTGTTATTATATATATATATATATATATATATATATATATATATTATAATTAAAAATGTAATTGTTAATAAATGTTATAAATATGTTCATTGTTAATTCATAAAAATCATGTCATTTAAATTAATGTAATGTTTTATAGCTGTATTATACTAATTATACTATTCACTCAAATTCTTATGCTTATATACACTACTGTTTGGGGTTAGTGAAATTTGTTTATTTATTTACTTATTTTTTAATTAATTATTTTATTCATTTATACATTATTTTATTATTTTATGCATTTAAATTGATCAAAATTGACAGTAAAGACTTTCATTAGAAATCTGTTTCAAATAAATGATGTTCCACCTAAATAAATGTTTTTTATCACAAAATCAGCATATTAGAATGACTTTGAAGGATCATGTGACACTGAAGATAGGAGCAATGGCTACTGAAAATTCAGCGTTGCATCACAAGAAAAAAAAATTACATTTTAAATTATGTTCAAATAGAAAACAGTTATACAAATTGTAATAATATTTTACAATATTCCTGTATTTACCATATTTTTGACCAAATAAATGCAGCCTTGATGAACATAAGAGTTCTTTCAACAACATTAAAATAAATAAATAAATAAATAACTAGAGACCACATACTTTTGTGCAGTGTTTTTTGTAATAAAACAAATGCAAATTAAAAAAATAAACAACTGTAGATTGTATACCACTTTCATATTTTTAATATTGTACATTATACATCATTTGTAAGCTGAACTGTGAAAACGTAAAAATTTGTAGCCATTTTTGTTGACTACCTACTGTATGTATCTGTATGTAGCAAACTGAAAGCCTAAGTGAAGTTGGCATATATGTTTTTCTCAGGGAGAATCTCTTGGCACGGCAGACTCTAGAACACACTCTTGGTCACACAGGGGCCACTGACCTGGATGTGGCAATGTTTCACCGCAACGGAGGTACACTAACACACAATAACCTGCATGCATGTACGTATTCACACTTACACACACTCCTTAACTGCTCGCTGGTCATTCTTTATTCTTTATACTTCATTCTTTAATTCTAGTGTTTGTGACTATGTCATGTCAGAATTAGTGTCATTTAGTTTATCTGTTCTTCTGGTTGTCTGTCAGGTGAGGACTCAGACTCAGATTCTGATCTCTCACTGGAAGAGGAGCGGAGTTTGTCCATCCCATCATCAGAGAGCGAGGACAATGTGCGCCTGCGTGGACGCATCCAGCGGCGCTTCAAACGGACTGGTCACGGCGAACGTTTACTCACAGAGCCCACCCACAACGGTGGAAAAGGTACCAATATTATTGTTGCAGTTGTCTATGAGTTATTGTTATTGAAGGCAAGGGAGTGCAGAAACTTAGTTTGTGATACCCAACTGTTAGTGTATGGAATTGTTTATGTGTCAGATCTGGATGGCAATGACCTGCTCTCCTATTGGCCAGCGCTGGAAGGCTGTGAGGCACACTCACTGCAGAAATGGGGCTCAGAGCGCCGCCTAGGGGGCGACTACAGCAAGGATGCAGCTAATAACAACCAGCCAGAAGCAGCACTGACCAGCGGAGATGAGAACGGACTCACACAAAGACACCGCAAGGGTGAGGCATACATTCACATTATCCAATATTGGCCAATAGCGATACTTATTCCTCCTTCTTCTGACACCTCTGCTGTCATCTAATTCTTACGTAAAGTTAATCTTAAAGAACCTTAAAAACAAATTCACCAACACTACACTGTACTGGCTACTGGCTGTTATCTGGGTTGTTATTGATATTTTTATAGTTAACTAAAACTGAAATCATAGTAAGTAATTAACTGAAATAAAATAAAATATTGAACATAATTAACTTAAAATTATCAGAAATAAAATAAACTATTTTAAAATATTAAATGCATGAAACAATGCTGTTTCATGCATTCAGAGTTGTTTACACTGTTAAAGAGTTGAATTCTCATGCTAAGCATGGACAAAGTTTCAAAAAATAGTTTGAACGTATAACAGTCATGATTCAGAACTGCAGATTGTAAGTGAAACGGCATCAAATGTCTGTGTTTTGTTGGTGATCGGCGCTCAAGTGCTCGTCACTCTTTAGCTCCGCCCACGGCGCGCCTCCACGAGCTCGGCTTTTTTCGGAGAGAATCGTAAAGCTGTATTTTTCTTTTATAAATATGATAAAACTAAAGACTTTTTGGAGATATGAATGCTGCAATATTACTCTATAGGTACTCAAGATTAACATGAGATTGGGTGAAACGGTGTGTGTTATGCCCCCTTTAAGCTTATTTTTTCATCTAACTTGTTATTCAGCCAAGGCTATGTTTCTCATTTTCATTGGTTTAAATTGATGTACTAAAATAACTAAAACAGTTAATAAAACTATGCTGTCATGTTAAAAAAATGAATAAAAATGGAAAAAATACACAACTCAATTACTAAAACTTTAATTAAAATTAAAATAAAAACAGGAAATATAAAAACAAAACCTAATTCAAAATATGGATAAAAGCTATAACAGTAGCTCAATGATACTAAAATAACACTGGCCGATATTATTATTATTTTTTTTTTAATTTATTGACTTATCTCCCCTATTTTTATTTTTAGATTACCTTTACATCATTTAACACTTACTTAAAGTTAGTATTTAAAATTTAATAACATTTAAATCTGTAGCAAATCTCAGTATCCATTTTTCATACTGTACATTATAATGCTGTGATGTCTAAATTCACTTGTAGCGTTTTACAGTATTTTAAAAAAATTTAGAAATAAAATGATTGTATTTTCATTTAATTTTTATTAAGAAAATATTTTAGAAATGAAATATTAATAAAATAGAATAAATTATAATTCTTTAAATCTTAAATTATTGGTTATCTGCTTTTACATGAAAATAGTTATTGGTTTATTGCTGTGTTCATGTATTGACAGAATTTTAATATCGGAGCACAGAAAGCCATACTAAACCCCTCTGCATCCATTTCTCAGGAATCCTGAAGAATCGTTTGGGCTGCCCTCCTGCTCTGCAGGGCCTGTCTGCCGTGGGTCGCGCTCCCAGCGAGATGTCTTGGTACAGGACCTCAACATTGGGTCACAGAGGCGTCCCAGCCGCCTCCTATGGTCGTATGTACTCCGGCACTGGCTCACTGTCCCAACCTGCTTCCCGATACTCTTCCCGCGAACACCTGGATTCACTTGCGCGACGCCAGCGTTCTCGTGACAACCTTGACCTGTTGCCGAGACGTCGCGAGCTTGGTGCCGAACACCTGGGTGGGTCCAGAGAGAGGCTGGGCCCCGTTCACAGTATCCATGCCTCCAGGGAGGATCTGGTGGGCAGGGGTGGTATGGTGGGTTTAATGGGGGCGGAGGGTTCGTTAAGCGGTTCAAGAACGCAGCTTAACACTCTAACAAGGCAACAGGCCTCTCGGGATCACCTTGGAGGGGCTCTTATGAGCAGTCAGTCCCGGGAGCAGTTGGAATCTAACGGCGGAGCGCAGCCCTGCAGGGAGTGGCTGAGAACCCTGCCACCCCGACAGCTCTCACACCCTGAGCCACACCCACCCTCCTCACCCCCTCCACCAATCACAGAGGAACCCCAGGAAACCCTGCCCTCTCGCCGCGGTCGCCTAGACTCTGCTCCCCCATGTAGGTACCCACCATCTGCAGCTGCACCCGGAGCTCCGTCCAGTCGCCCACCCTCTAGTGAACACCTGGATATCCTCTCCTCCATACTCGCCTCCTTCAGCTCCTCTGTCTTAACCCCGCCCCCTAACCCTGTCGCTGCCTCAGCAGGCCCCTCTCCTTCCCCGCCTCCTCTCTCTGCAACCTCTCAGAGTGTCTCTGAAGTGTCACCTGACTCTGAGTAAGTCCAGCCCCTGTTTTGTCTCCTTTTGTATTCCTCATTTTGCTTCATCCTTGGTTCTGTTCAGTTACAAAACGTCAAAGCTGCTCTTTTCCATACAGAAAAAATGCATGGTGATCCGTTACAAATTTTGTGTGGTTTACTCTTTAGCTCTTTATTTATTTTTTTTTTTAATTTACAAGTGTAAAACATGAAACATGAAAATTGCTATTAAAAATAAAAACATCCTAAACAATATAAATATATAAATTAGAAAATATTAATGTTTTTATTAAAAGTTTGAAAGTTTTTATTAAAATGGTCATAATTAATATAAATAATAATAATAATAATAATAATTTTATTTAACATTATAAAATAAAAAAAACATTCTAAACTATATGAATATGTAAATAAATATAAATAAGTATATACAGGGTTCCAGCGGGTCCTTAAAAAGTCTTAAATTTGCTTGTATGAAATTTAAGGTCATAAAAAGTCTTCAATTGTACAAGAAAGTCTTAATTATGATTTCAAGAGGTATTAAATTTGAGTACAGACCAGAATCGCGATACAGCTTAATGTGACGATTAAACTTCAAAAGGCTATAAATAAATATGAGCGCTGCACGTTTCAAAGTCCAGTGCTGCTGCTGCTTTGTGTTCTGCCCATTGGTTCTGCCGTTACCGCGGAAACAGTTCCGAAAGCGCCTCCTGCTGGCAGAGAATGAATGTGCATTTTAAATAAGGCTGTTGTGAGTAGGGTATTCATGCAATACCGGTGGCTGTAGTTTCAGAACCGGATTTCTAGGACCCTATAGTTTTTTTTTTTTTTTTTTTTTAATTATTTTATTTTATTTTTATTTTTTTTGTATGTATTATGTCAGGTCTTCCAGCCAGTTCTATCAACCTTTACAATTAATCCAGAAAGTGGCAGCAAGATTAATTTTTAATGAGCCAAAAAGAATGCACGTCACACCTCTGTTCATCAATTTGCACTGGCTACCAATAGCTGCTCACATAAAAATCAAGGCATTAATGTTTGCCTACAAATCCACCACTGGCTCTGCACCCCTTTCCCTAAATTCATTACTTTAGACCTATGTGCCTCTAGAAGCTTGCGTTCTGCAAGTGAACGGTGCATTATTGTTCAGTCCCAAAGAGGCACAAAATCACTTTCACAGATTTTTACATTAAATGTTCCCTCCTGGTGGAATGACCTGCTCAACTTAATCCCAGCAGCTGAGTTCTTAGCTGTCTTCAAGAAATGGCTAAAAACACATCTCTTCCATCTTTATTTGACCCTCTAACTCTATCACTCTATTCTAATTCTGTTCTTTAAAAAAAAAAAAAAAAAAAAAACTTGTCCCTTTTAGACTTGCACTCTATTCATTTACTGCGTTTTCTTAAAAAAAAAAAAACTAACTCTAGCATTTCTAATCTTTTTGTATTCTGTCTGTTTTCTTTTTATTTATTATACAATTAACAAAAGCAAAAAGGCCTCTAACACTAGCTTGCTCTATTCTTTTTCTATTCTATCTGGTTTTTTTTTAAATTTATTATATAATTTATATATAAAAAAAACTTATGTGTACTGCGTTAATTTAGCTAAGACTTGTTATAGAACTTGCATATCATTGCTCTTTTGTTGATTTTGATTGCTTCCATTGTCCTCATTTGTAAGTCGCTTTGGATAAAAGCGTCTGCTAAATGACTAAATATTAGCGGCTCATACTATTTTATAGCACTCGCTATTCAATTCTGTATATTATTATTTTTAAGGAATTATGTAGTTGTTTAATTGTATACACTTAATTATTGTCCTAACCAACTCCTAACCCTAAAAATACCCGTTGGTAACCCTTTTGAAATATTTAACCTAATTTATTTCAATATATTCAATATATTCTGGTTTTAAATTCAGTTTTCTTGGAAAGAAAGACTTGAGTCTGTGCGAGACTTCAGTTCATTAGCCGCAGCAATTCACATCTGATGTGTGACCCACTTAAAGTGCAGTAAACAGTAAAACAATTGCGGTACAAATTAGTGTGATTATTAGTACTTTAATAAATGTCAAATAATTTGAATACAAATACTAATTTACAACATCCAGCAGCACAATGAACTGTTTTGCACAGATAAATAGGCTAAATGGAGATTGCTGACACCCCTCGAACACTCAAGTTCACGCTAGCTCTTACAGTAAAAATAAGATGGAAAGATAAAAAATGAATAGTTTCCATGGATCTAGTCTTTGCATCTGTTTGTTTGATGTTTGAATCGGGTCTCCTCTGTTGGAATAGATGGCGCTGTCACAAAAAATAGGGTCCTATGCAGTCCTAGAACTGCAGCCTCCGGTATTGGAGGAACATTGTATTGTTTTTGTTCAGACCAATGTGAAAACCAACCCATGTTTTTACCCTGCAAACACGCAGAGCTGTAAATGTGAACTGGTGGATCGATAAGAAGATAATTAATTATAAAAATCTAAACCGTAAAATAGACCGTTAATTAATATAATAATTTATTGATAATAATTGTTTAAATTAATATAATAATTAATACTTTTGACTCATCCATTTTCTTAAAAAATGGTTTAAAGGCTAAAATGTGAAGTGTATCATTTTATAAAACTTTTTGTTTTTGTGAAAACTTGTATCTGAACTGTAAATCATGCTTTTTACAGTCATTTTACAGTTTAATAGTTTACCAAAGACATTGCCCTACCCTCATATGGTATTAATTTTATTTGTGCAGGTCTTAAAAAAGGTCTTAAAGGCCCGGTTTCACAGACAGGGCTTAGACTAAGCCAGGATTAGGCCATAGTTCAATTAGGACAGTTAAGTAATTTTTATAAATGTGCTTAGAAAAAAAAAAAAAACATTACTGGTGGTGCTTTTTGAGACAAAACAAAGGCACTTATATATTTTAAGATCAGTCGGTGTAAGTTTCTTTCAGTTGAAACCGCTCAGATTTACATTTTAGTTTTAGTTTAAATATGTAATATAAATAGCATCAAGTGAGCTACCACTGGTGCCCCTTCAAAAAAATAAAAAAATAAATAAAAAAATGTACAGGATGACATTATCCTATTCTGTCTTTTTCTTTTTTCTCTTTGTAGAGTTAACAGAAGTGATGGACAATCTTGATGATTCCTTCGCAGTGCCATAATGCACCTCTGCAGATGGGCTCAAGAATCACAGGACATAGCCGACCGGAGCGTTCAGGACTCCTACTTCACCCTGGGAAGAGCATAGGACGTGAGAGTGAAGCTGTTCATCAAGGGCTTGAGATATCACCCTCCTGAGAACAGACAGGAAATCAGACCAGAGAAGGTGATGATTTCTATGATTTTCAATTAATCCAAACTATAAACCTCAGATTTCAGACTAACAGCTGAGAGGACTGGTCAGAGACAAAGAGAGAGAGAGAGAGAGAGAGAGAAAAACTGTACAGAACATTTTTATACTTTTTGTATCTTTTTCATCAAAGATCAAAGAAGAAAAATCTCTAGTGATGTTTTTGAAGATTGTGTGGATATGTGTTTAAGTGGGTAGGATCAAAAAAAAAAAAAAAATGAAAAAAAAAAACATTTTCAAACCCATTCCAAGCCAAAACAGTCCCAAACATTCCCACTCCAATCTTTCCACTCCGGAGCGAGTCTATGAAGAAAAGCATTGGTCCGTGTAAATGCAGAACTTATTGGGCCAAACATGGGATTGGTGGGAAACTCCAGAGACAATGATTGTAATTATAAAGAATTATGAAACAGAAGATATGTTTGGACCGCTACGATTGTCAATCAATGGATTGTTTTCAGACAGGTGACTTGATTGGAAGATTTTAGCTTGATCTAAATGCATTTCTTCAACAAACCCCAACAAACTCATGCTTGTATGAAATGCCAATCCAGTTTTTGGAATATTTTTAGCCAAACTGCTCTGAAATAATATTGAAGCATGTGTTGAAGTTTGTTGCAGCTGTGTGAAGAGACCTTTTAATCATTCATGTAACTAGCCTACAAGACTTCGTAGCATAATTAAGATGTCTTTCATAACCAGAATTATCATAATTCAAACATTGCTTAAGGAAATGTTACTCAAAGATCCCAAGTCAGCTATTCAGGAGAAGATATTTAATTCATCTTCGATTTCTTTTCTAACAAAGAGAGCATATCTAAATATCAGTCATTATTGTCTCTGTGGAGTATTGAATAATCTTAGTGCTTCAGAGGAAGGAACACTGTAAAATGAGCTAAATACAGTCATTAAGGTGAGATGATTTCAAAATATCAAGGTCCTGTTTAAAAGGAAAATCGTGATTCATCATATGACTTTATCTCTTTAGTCATTTGCAGTATTACCATGAGTTTTGCCAAAAAGAGTGCCCTATATCATCCCTTTTATACCTCTTACCTGTCATAAAGTGCTCCAGTACTTTTTCTATTCATGGTTTTATATTTTATTTATTACTGCATAACTTTATCTTGTACAGACATTAAATTAATTTATTTTATTTATTAATATTTATTGAAATTCATTTCTCTACCATAATCATTGCTGGAGTGTTTATAAAGAAGTGCGTATGGGAGTTTTTTTAATTTTTTTTTTTTATAAGAGCAATTACATCAGTTTCAAATGTTTTATGTGTGAAACTTTTGTACATGTATCGTCTGATATGTCCCCCTTCTCTTCTGTTCACAATGCATTCTGGGAAAAGAAATGTCCTCTGTCCATCAGAGAGAGCGGTAGAAGACAATGATTGGGTGGGAGAGAGAAAAGGGGAATGTATAATGGCTCAACATGTTTATTGTGGGACATGTTGTATCCCTTTTACTTATAGGGGTTTTCAGAAAAAAAAATCTGCTACCAGTGGGAGATGAAAGTGAGACCCGTTGGGCGTCAATAAAAGAGTTATTGCTACCATGCTTCTGTATGTTTTTTTTTTTTTTTTTTTTTTTTTTTGAATATTCAAGACAAACACTTCTATGGTTAAAAAAAATGTAACTTGCTTAGCACATTACACATTTTTTAGAATTTCAGTCAAATCACATGAAATTAGATCTAAATGTAAATTTTATATCTGCTTTTACAGTGGAAGGTTTTCATAGTTTAATTCAGTCTAACATTCTGTTTCACTGGTATACACACTCAATTTCCAATCTACTGTTGTAACATTCCTTAAAAGACAGCTCATCAAAAATGAAAGTATCATTTACTCACCCTCATGTTGTTCCAAACCTGTATGACTTTCATATAACAGAACATGAAGGTTTGCAACATAATGAGGGTAAGAAAATGATGACAGAATTTCCATTTTCGAACTTTAAGATTTTCATATTTTGAAAAAGAACAAAGGGCTCTGTTCCCAAACACTGTATACTAAGACGAGTAATTCAACAACACTGAACTAACTTCAAGCACTCCATGAGTAGGAAGTCACTTTAAGAGAAGCACTTATTTACCTGAAAAAACCTGCATAGTATAAATGAGCTACAGTGAACTGAATCTAAAGGTTGGTCCTGAAGACGCTGTCCTAAAACAGTCAGATGAGTTGTATCCAAGGATAGATTATGGACTGGCAATGACCTCTGAAATGTTTTCCACACATGGATGTTGAAATGTTGTCTCTTCAAATTATGTTTCTCACCTCATATTTGCAGTGTAATTTCTTACCACAGTAATTTTTAATGTTTGCAATGTAATGTATACTATAGAGCATCAAACAGAGGCCTTGGAGAACCTTAATCAATCCTTGGTTTGATCCACAAGCATTAAATTAAAATGCTATACAGTAACATTAGAAATCTCATTTCAGTTCATTTCCTCTTCTCATCAAGCACAAGTATCAGGACCAAACATCTCCTCACTGCTCAGTTCTGGCCTGACTGTGCGAGGGTTTTGGGCCGTTCACAAAGAATTCGTTTTTTGCATTCACTGCATTGCTTTTCCATTGTAAACATGCACTAAATGGACGAGTTCGACTATTTCACTCCAATATCCAATTTCCCATTTGGAATACTTAAAGTACTTCACACAGATACTTAAAGTAAGTCACACAGTTTGGAGCGATATGAGGGTGAGTAAATTATGAATTTCAATTTTGAGGCGAATTATCCCTTTAACTATCCCACTTTTGATTGAATGGAATGCAGCATCAGTGTTGATGAGAGAGAGTATGAAAGGAAATCAGATTTGTATCGGCTATTGGAACAAAGCCTGCTAGAGTGAATTCCCCCCTCCATATGATACACATGGTACATTCCTAAACACCAATTAAGTTTAGTCCACAATAAAAAATATATTGTTTTGTAAATAAACAGCATTGCTAGAATAAAAAAAATGACTTTCAAAAAGAAAGCAAACATGGCTAAGACGTCATAAACATCTGAGTTCAAGTCTGTAGATATTCGTTATCCTCGCTGTCACTACTGGAAGGTGGAGGATCTGTGCCGATCTTCTGTAGTTTGGCTTGATAATATCTCTTCTTGGCTCGTGCCGCCTTCTCTTTTTGTCTCACTGCTTTCCTCTTCTCCTCCCACACACACTGCTGCAGCAGTAACAGACTCATTGTCTGCTGATGCTCCAGCTCAAACAGTTCCTGTCGACGTGCCTCCCATTTCGAGTTTGAGGTATAAGAGTCCATTGGCGGTAATGAATTCTCAACTGCTCCTCCGGCAGGAGCACGTGGCACTGCAGGCTCTCTGTGTGGGGTATCAAAGTTTGCACCCCTAGTCCCTGATCCCAGCCCTGAGGTGCTTCCTGCATGGGTTGGGTAGATGAGGGAGGGACGGCTGGACCTGGAAGAGACTGAATGTGAATGGAGAGGAGAGGAGGCAGTGCCAGGAGGAATCCCAGAGTTAACAGGTGGGTGAGATGGTGAGACCAAGCCAAGTTCAATGGCTAAGTTCTCCTTGCTGTCTACTTCCTGTAAAAAAGGAAGTTTAATAGCATCATAATTGCTGTACATTTATGTAATAAGGCTCAAAACGGCATGCTATATTGAGAGTTTAACATGCATGCATTGTACATGCAGTAAACGCAGGAAATTTGCAATGAATGCAACACTGGTGAAAATGTATATTCCTAGTGTATGGAACACAGAATATTATAAAAATTACCCTTTTAAAAAATGTTATATTAATATTTATTCATATAATATACAATTATTTATATATAGTATATCAGCTTTATAATAAAAAGCAAGATTTTTTAAAAAATTTTTTAAAGGTCACTTATGTTCACCAAAGTTGCATTTATTTGAGCAAAAATACCGTAAAACAGTATTGTGAAATATTATTACAATTTAAAATATTTTTTTTTTATTTTAATATAGTTTACAATGTCATTTATTACTGTGATGGCAAATCTGAATTTTTAGCAGCTACAGTATTACTTCAGTTTCCAGTGTCACGTTCTTTCAAAAATCATTTTAATATGCTGAATTGATACTCAAGAAACATTTCTTATTAGTATCAATGTTAGAAACAGTTGTGCAGCTTAATATTTTTGTGGAAACTGTTACATTTTTTTTCAGGATTCTTTGATGAATAGAAAGTTCAATAAAACCACATTTATTTTTTATAAATGTCTTTACTGTCAGTTTCTTAAAAAAATCTTATCCAAAACCTCTGAATGTATACAGTATATAATTATAAATTAATATTTATGAATTAATAAATACATTAACATTACATTTTCACCACATTTCCTGTGTTTACTGTATGTAAAATGTTAACATTTCACATTATAAAATAATGGTGCGAGCAAGTACGCTTTCCATGCCATAAGAGAGTTAATCATATTTTTATAATAAAATCTGCAATATAAAAGAAAACGTTTAGCTTAAGAGGTACTTTAGTAATCCTTTCAAGGCTGATTTCAGTCTTACATCATTTTGACTGTGGTCAGCATCTTCATGCTCACTCCCATTAGTGCCTGAAAGCCCCATCACTACAAGAGAGAGAATGACTCAATTAATCTCCTTCCTTGTATAATTACAGAGCTGACAGCTGGGAAGAGTGGTAGTATTTCATCCTGTAATAGAGATGACGTGACTATTAATTACCTGCTCCAGGTGAGCTACCCCTAACCGAGGCATAGCTGCCGTCTCCGTCTACCTCCTCCAGACAGGAGATCAGGTTCGGTACCAGGGCAATCACTTCTCTCTGCACCTGACAAGAACCACACATATTTCCAAAGCATATAACTCAATTATAGAAACAAAAGACTTCAATTTACCTGAGTGAGGGCAGACACAGGAAGCCCAGCTGCCTGCTGTTCCTGTCGCTTCTGCAGTGCAACACGACATTCCACCTTCAGCCGTTTCCACAGCGTCTTCAGAGAGCCGATGCTGCTGGGGGGTCGACTCGGGAACGCCGCATTGAAGGCATGAGCCAGCTCTGCCCATACAGCGTTCCGGTGCACAGTAGTGTTGGTGTCTTTACGAAAGTCCTGGACTGTGTCCACCACCGCATGGATTCTCCGAAGCAGGAAAAGCTTCTGCTCCAGAGTGAAGTTTGGCATGCGGTACGTCATGGTGGTCAGCATGAGTGTATTTGTGTGTAACTGGTTAAGAAGGCTTATATTGAGGTACTGTGTGTTACTTCATTTGTAGAAAATCTACAAAGTATCGCACTAGTTTTATTTTCAACACAACAGTCTAGTTTGAAAACATTTACATGGTAACATTTGCAGTATCACAGTGTTAGTTTTTGAGTTTTACACTCCAGCATTAGAGGAAGGTGAGGTTGGTTTGGTGTCGTCATGTGCAGTACACTTCCAGTGTTTCAGTTGCAGTGATATGTTAAACTCTGGATGCCACAGGTAAACTGCTTCAGTGCTCAATGGGAATGCATCCGGGATCCACCTGATGCGCAAGGGGTCACCAGGTACACATGTGGAGTCTGTAATTCAGCAGACAGAAAACAAAATTAAATTAAAAAAGGAATAATTGCTGTTTTGAATCTTAATATCTGCTCCTTCTCTTCGAAGAATTAATTAACATTTGGTCTTCGGGGGAAAAAGCCTTATGTGCTCCACGAATTGATTTCTGAGAATCGGTTCTTTTGAACAGTTCGTTTCAAAGAGCCGGTTGATAAAAAAACAGTTCAGCAATTATTCTACTGACGTCGTCGTTTTGTTGATAAAAGCGATTATTGTAATTTCATTTGCCTCCGGTTTTACAGCCATGCAGCTAATATATATTTTTAAGTATTTATTATGTAAATATAATGGTATTTACATTGTTATAACATTCGTTTACATCACTTGGTGAAAGGTTTTTCCACATTTTTTGTATTTTTTTGCACTTGATAAATTATATTTATTAAAACCAGCTGTTTTGTATGTTGAAAAAACTGTCAAAATACATTTCCAATTAATTTTATTTGTAACAATTCAGCTATTTAGCTGTTGAAGTAATTTATCCAAAATTTTCGGTTCACTCCAAATGTTTTCATTATCAACTCACTCACGTATTCTCGGCTCATTCAGGTTGTTCAGAAACGAATCGTTCAGTCCATTTATTTGTGAACTAACGTTAGTTCAATCGACTCATTGCAGCGGTCAGACTCAACAATTCGTTCAGGAATCGTATCGCTATTAAATGCAAGAATGAACAAAGAAGAAACAAGCCTTCAAAATCACCGATTCGCCATATAATTCAGATGCAGGAGGAACAGGCAGCATTTTATTATTATTACTATTATTATTGGATCCGCTGGTCTCGTTAGCCACAGCGCTAAACCCGAGCATCGCACTACAGAAGTGAACCTGAGCTGCGATTTAAGACTACATCTAGACCTCACTGTTCTTAATGAATCTTTCATGCATTTACACAACAGCTTATGACAAACTGATATTATATGATTTATATTGACCCTACTTACATGCAATCATCAGTCTGACGATTTTATCCCGAAAAATATTACACTTTGTCCCCACCCCCTGGGTTTAAACGGTCCGTAAGAAATTTAAACAACAGACTGGAGACACATGCGCAAAACGACGCTCCGGGCGGAAAAAAAAGGCAGTTCACTGGTTTGTGCATTTTATATGACTTGTATACCATTCTCATGAGATCCACTCAATACATATGGTTTGTGCATCAGGCAAAATGTACAAATCTACGCGTTTTAACAGTAGAAAGCGCAGGACTCGTTTCATCCAATTGACGGCGAGCGTGGAGCGGTCTGTGCAGTATTGAAGAGCGCGATTGGACGCTGCGCGATGTCAACGAGGAAGCGAGAACACATGCATGCAGCACAAAACATGCTGGAAGAAGAATGAAAGAAAATACCTCACTTATCCACTTCACCTCCTCGCAAAATAAAGACACGATCTCTACAGGGGAAGCGTAAGTCATACTGAACTTGACAGGGTTGTTGTTAAGATGACAAACGTGCTAGAAAATTCATTTTATGGTAATAACTCTGTCCTCTTGACAGATGATGACTGATGTTCATTCTTTCAGTAAATGGGTAGATCCTCGGTCGATCCTTTGTAGAAAAACACACTTTATAGTAGTTGCCCTTTGGAAAGCTGGTCATTTCAATAGTATTTAGAGCAGGTAATGAGCAGATTGGGGCATTTTATAATTGTCTCAGAAAAGTTAGGAACCAAACTGTTATGTTCCAAAACACAACAACCAGCTTAATAAAGTAATAAGCCCCAAGAAGCCGTGGTTTACAGTGAATTTATAACAGCTAAGGGGCGTTGTTAGACGCGAAGCGGAGCTGTTATAAATTCACTGTAAACCACGGCTTCACGGGACTTATTGCTTTTATAAAACGGTTATTCCATATACGTAGTAAGGTTTCACAAAATAAAACAGCAAATAAAGTGTAACAATATTAATAAAAACAATATTCTACCACCAAACAATGTAACGTTAGTTCCTCAGAAACAGTTGTGGTTGGAACAAAGTGGTTGCCAAGCAACACACAAAGTAAACAAAGGTGTATGTTTATAGTGTAATTTACAACGGCTTCGAACGCGGCTCAACCAATCAGAATCAAGGACCGGAACTATCCGTTTTATAATATGAATTTTCCAACAGGGTGAGGTTAGTCCTGGGCTAAATGATACAATTAATGTTGTTTGACCTAAAAGTATTTATTTGAAGTTCCTTTGAGATTTTTTTTTTTAACCATACGTTCACATGTGTATGGTTCTCTGATATAAGTTAAGTCAAATGACATGCTGGTAAACATAATAAAATTTAATATTTTTTTAGTCAAGGTTTAATTATTATTGTTTTTATTGTTGTTTTTAATCCCCAGCACTTCATCACAAAATATTTTTATTTTATTTTATATAATATATAATATATAAAAATGTAATATACTTTTCAAATATATATATTTTAATCAAATACAGTACTAATGTGTTCAAGTTTAAGTAGTGTGTGGGATTATTTTTCTAAAATAATTTTTCTGTTTATATTGTATTTTTATCCCACAGAAATACGAATGATTCAGGTGTGCACAGCATTTGATATATTTATTAAGATGCTTTTAAAATTATTAACTTTAATTTTACATTTTAATGTTTAATTAATTAATAGCTCACAAACAGTTCCTTTGTGAATCGAAAATTAGGAGGATATTTAAAAGTGTAAAAACATTAACAAATTACTTTCAACATACCACAAATACCCTCAAAAGCTATTAAAATCCATTTTTTTTTTCTGTGGCAATATTACGGAGATGCTAATCACTGTGGTAATATCTGTATATATTATATGCAACACAAAAATGTTCATTCACATTAACATTGAGTGATAATATTTCAAAGTGATTTCCAATGCATGCATTCTAGTGAATTATTCATGGGATATACTGTAAATTAAATCGGGAGAGCAGACCACAAATTTGTAGTATATGTTGTCTTTTATATTGTTAAAGCAGAATAGAAAAGGAAAAAAAGAAAATAATCAGATGGAGGAGAATGCAGTGGACTGAAAATAGCTCTTGTCGTAGATATTGTTGTTATACCATGTCACATTAAAATACCAAGTGTTATGTTATTCTCCTGTAGTCTGAAAATAAAACATGAAGAAAAATGTACAACTCATTTAGTCAAACTGATGGATAAGAATTATTTGTAGCACAACTTTATGATTCATTTCAGTCTTTCTGAGTGGAACTTATCCCCAGGAGGCTTATTAGGAAAAAGTGGATAGTAAAAGCCATTGCAAACAGTATGCATTTAATTCAATTTAATTTACTGGACAATAGTGAATAATGCTGTGAATATGTTTCTGTTGTGCTCCAGAAGTCTTCAGCCTGCTGTTCAGATCGCTTGAGATGGCATCTCCTGTAGAGACTGCTGTGATGAAGAGCACTGTGCTTGTTGCTCCAGTGACTGCACTGGAATTCCTGGGAGAGGATTTCCTGCTGACAGGTGACTGACTGACATTCATTCATTTAATGAACAGCTAGCGGAACATCACTAAAAATCCATGTTGGATTAAAGTGTGCAGACTATGACTCATGGGCCATTTTTGAGGTGCTTTTTCTGCTGAATTCTGTATCCTGGCAAAGACGATCTTACTTTTTTAACTTTCTCTGCTAAATGTCCTCCTTCTTGTACTAATAGGAAAATCTGCTTGGGCAATGCTCAGATGTCTCTCAATATCCATAATGTGTATTTGTGTATTTATCTTTATAAACTATTCATATTGATTTGATAAATTCTTTCCTGTTAATTGTGTCATTTTGTAGGTGAGGGACCAGTCCTCTCTGTGTACAGTCTTCAGGCATCTCCTAAAGAATGTGCATCCTTAAATGTTCTTCATAATAACCGTATCCATGGGATACGACCTATTAGAACACATCAGTTTGGAGAGAGACTGTTCAACAATGTAATCTCATCTGAAAGTTCTGTATTGGACAACGACAAGGAGGACATCATTGTTTTTGGAGGAAAAGGAGTTCGGCTTGTCAGCTTTAATACTGGAGGACGATGCCTAAAGCTCATTGGTCCTCTCTTGGAGCTTCAAGACTGGGTTCTGGACATTCATTGGCTGAAAGAACAGCCACACCCACTGTTAGGCATATCCTTGGCTCACAATGCTGTGTTGCTTTTAAATGCAGAATCTGGTAACGTTCTTTCCTTCTACTCCTGCGTAGAGACATGTCTTCTCTACTCAGCACTTATGATTGGTCCAAATTGGAATTCTTTAGTGCTGGTAGGTGGGACTGTTTTCAATCAGCTTGTGCTGTGGAGGCCCACAGGGACCAAACTTGATGGCCAGTCCCAGGTAGAGAGACGCCTGTTGGGCCACACTGGAGTCATTTTCAGCCTTTGCTACCTTCAGAAATCTGGGTGGCTGGCATCTGCCTCAGATGACCGCAGTGTTCGTTTGTGGAGCGTCGGCACATTGGGTGGAGATGCAGACTGTGGAGAGGAATCGCCAACATGTCTTCGTGTGCTTTATGGGCACCAGGCACGGGTCTTCTGTGTCAGGCTTGCACCAAACCGTGTGTTCAGTGCAGGAGAAGATGGAGCATGCCTGCTCTGGGAATGGGGAGGTGAAGGAAAGGTGGGACGTACGTTTAGAGGGCATAGGTCAGGTGGAGTAAGGGCTCTGGCTGTCAGCGAGGGAAGTATAGGCTGTAAGGAGGGATGGATGGCTACTGGAGGTGCAGATGGAGGGGTAAGAGTATGGAGGGTGGCCGAGGAGAAGAGAGACTGTGAGGAAACTCAGGCAGAGACTCAGTTGGATCTGGGGTTCAAAGGGGAGGGTTGTCCCAAAGTGGTCAGATTAGTGGGTGAGGGTGAATCGAATACAGTTTTGGTCTGTACTGACCAAGGAGAGGTTTGCCTTAGTCAGGGTGACACCTGGGATGTCATTTGGCGAGGGGGAGCAGAATTCCAGTCCTATTGTGTGATGGAGATCACAAGCATCCAAGCACAGAATTCAGATTGCATTGTTTGGGTATGTGCAGTGGGTAATCTGAACGGAGGTGTACAGGTGTTCCTTGTAGGGCAGCCAGGTGTGGGAATCTTGCTAAGAGCTGGTGAGGGTAAAGTTCACTCTGTACTTTGGGTCAAAGGACTGTTTGAAGGGTCCAGGAGTTGGTGTCTTCTTGTATCAGGCTCCGAGGGACTGGTTTACCGATGGACAATAAAAGTGACAGAGGATGAATCAGGCTTGCATATGCAAGAGGAAACTCTTCTACCATTACTGCTGCCACCCTGTGCCAAACGCTGGCTGACTGCTGCAGTTGCCTTGTCCCAGAGAAAGGGGTTGTACCTGTGTGGTGATCGGAGAGGGTCACTACTGCTCTACACTGAAAGAGAAGAGAATGACAGAAGAAATGAAGGAAGAATGGACTTACAAGATCAAGAAACTGAAAACAAGCAAACAGACCATAGTAGTCCTCTGTCTCCCATCAGTACCCTTTATGGAGTGCATGGAAAGCAAGGTGTGACTTCTGTGTGCGAGTATCAAGACTTATGTTACAGTACAGGTCGAGATGGATCTGTAAGAATACTAACTGTTCAAGAAAATGTCCTGAAGGTGCGTAGAGTTCAACGGGCTTGCAGAGGCATGGAGTGGATAGAGAAAGTTCTGTTTCTGGGCTCGGATGGACCTGAGGTACAAGGAAAGTTGCTGAATGAGGGAATTGAGAAGAGGATGATCGATCGAGAGAGTGCAAGCATAGCCGAAACTCGGTTTGTAATGGTTGGCTTCCATTCGGTCCACTTCGTTATATGGGACCCTCACAGACAAGAGAAGCTTTTTTCAGTTGCCTGTGGAGGCGGCCATCGATCCTGGGCCTATAAATGCCCGATATACGCCGACACAGATCCTAAAGCACATACACTTGGACAAGGTACCCTTGTGTTCATCAAGCATGGAGCCGTCATGGCATCACGTTCATTAGCATCCACAGAAACTGGTGTGAATGGACACACACTGAAAGAGGGGCTACATGGACGAGGCATCAGCTGTGTTTGTCACCTTGGTAGTCTGACAAAGACTGGACAGTTTTCAGAACTTTGGGAAGTTTTTGTTACCGGAGGGGAGGATACCACAGTAGGTGTACTCGCCATCAGTCCAGAGAGTGGAACTGTTAAAGTTCTTTCAGTTCTAACGGACCATATCTCAAATGTTCGTGCGCTGGCTGCAATCAGAAGAAGAGAAACTAATGAAAAGGGGGGAGATGACGAGACGGATACCTCCTCTGTCTCTTCTTTGGTGTTTTCTGCGGGTGGCCGGGCCCAGCTGCAGTGTTACCGGCTCTTGATTCGTTTGGATGAGCAGCAGGGTGAGCCAGTCTGTCAGGTCACTCAGATAGCTGGCCATCGATTGGATGAACAGTGGGAACGGAAGCGGAACCGACACAAGACTGTCAAAATGGACCCAGAAACAAGGTGTGTGCGTGTTTGTGAATGTATATGTTAAAATACTCTCTCCTTTCCAAGTTTGGATCTAGAGTTCAAATAATTTTTATTAGCTTAAAGGGATACTTCACCCAAAAAGAACAATTCTGTCATCATTTACTCACCTTGATGATGTTCCAAATCTGTATGACTTTCTTCTGTAGAACACAGAAGAAGATTGTTTGGAAAAGGTTTCAGTGTTTTTTTTTTTTTCTTGCCTATACGATGAAAATCAATTGGGTCCAATGTTGTTTGATGGTTGGTTGCAGCTAAAGATTTCTAACCACCAGAGGGCGGACAATACAATGTACAGGGGGTAATTGTGAGAGATTACATTTATGATTTTATAATGCAAATGTTTTCTCTCGTTTGCAGGTACATGTCTATGGCTGTTGTGCATAATGGGACTGAATGTGTCCTGCTAGCTCTGGGCTGTAGTGATGGTGCAGTAAGGTAACTTGGATAAAGATTATGAACATATTGCATGAAACTCTTTTAAATTCATATGTTTAATGTTTAAACATTCTATGATTAATGTAATGAGACTGTGTGTTTTCATTTGTAGGCTTTTCAGCGTGACTGAGAGCAGTAGTAGTGTTGACATGCTTTGGGAGTGTTTTTACCATCAGAGGTGTGTGCTCAGCGTCGCCACCTACAAGCTGGAGGACTCCCAGGACAGAAAGTAAGGACCTGATGTACATTTATCAATCACTTATTACATATTTAAAAATTTCTTCAACTTATTTTCCTTTGTCCTCTTTCTTTCTCAGGCTTTTGTTGCTGTTCAGTGCCACTACAGATGGTTGTATATCTGTGTGGGATTTAACAGCAGTTTTGAACAGTAAGGCTAGTGTCAGTTGGCAGGGTGAGTCATACATACACCAGAACATAAACACTTAATAACGTGCTGATTTTTTTATGTTTGAATAACTGTGTGCTTGTTATGCTGTAGTTAAGAAGAACTTAAATGATTTATGTTATTTGTTTGCATTTGTTAAATATGTTAAAAGGGAATGGTCAATCAGAAATTAAAAAAAATCTGTCTTTATGTACTTATATTATTCCAGACCTGCCCCCAAAATACTTGCTTATTATTGTTATTATTATTTTATTTAATTTAAATTTTATTTTATTTTTTTAAAAATCTTGCAGTTGTTTTTCATACAACAACATCTCATTGAGATCATAGTTATTAAGGTCTAAAAAATTACAGTGCATTTGCTCTGACTTAAAGGTGGAGTATGTGTGTCTGTAAAAAATGTATAAAATAATTTTTCATTCATTACAAGCACAAGAGCATAAAAAACTGACTGAATCAATGCTAGATCCCACAGTTTCGGATGCCATCAGGCTCGAGTCTGGTTATAGAACTCTAAAATGTGTATATGCTAATGACAGTTTACCCTGTCTGTGCTTCAGGTCCATCAGCCCCGTTCTTTTCCATACCTGTCCATCAAAGTGGAGTCAATGCCCTTACCATATCACCTAGGAGAGAAATGCACCAAATGGAGGAAAATGTTATCTCGTTGGCCAGTGGTGGAGATGATGGACAGCTGTCTCTACTGCATATTAAGATAGATCAGAAAAAGCAAGAAAATGGAGACGTGTCTCTACAGCTGCTTGCCCACTGGTCAGTGCCCTTGGCACACTCTTCCCCTCTCACAGGGTTATGTTTACTAAGCCCCACACTACTGGTGTCCACCTCACCGGACCAGCGCTTGTGTTTGTGGAGTGTGAACAGTGACGGACTCCGCCCACTGAAGGTGCTGTTCTCACACACTGCAGATGCAGCTGGGTTGTGGGCGTGGTTTGGACAAGAGGGAGGAGCCTGGGTGGTTGTTTTTGGGCAGGGCTTACAGTTGTTTCAGTTATCAGAAAGCAAGATGGATGAACTGCATGAAACTGTTAACAGGACAGTAAACGAAGAGAGAAGGAAAGTGATATTTCCACATCATCTTTCAAGGACAAAACACTGACTTTAATTTGTGATTTATAAATTAGGATGCTAAAGATTTTTAGTTGTAAATTTTGAGATTTTCAAATAAAGATCTTTTTTAAATATGTAACCATTTTTTTGTGTCAGGTAAAGTACCTTGTGAGGACATTTTTATTTTCAGTATGGCTTAACAATGAAAGTCAATACAGATATACAGAACCAATCAAAAGTCTGAACACATTTGACATTTTGAAGTTCATGTTTCTCATGATCCTACAGACTTTTTGATATAAAGGCCAGTGCTTTATTGTTCACTAAAATTTAAACTAGGAAAAATCATTTAATCATTTATGGTAATTGAAAAAAAGCTGAAATAAAATAAAATAAAATATGAATATTAGATAGATGAAATCTTCAATGAAAAATTGAAATGTTGCCCTGGCAGCTAACTGAAAAAAAACTGAAGAACTAAAATTATTTAAACTATAACTGAAATAAAAATAACGTAAATCTATATAGAAATATAAAAAACTAATAAAAATGACAAAAGGACTTAACAAAATTACTAAAACTAAAATTGAAAATATCATAATAAACCCATTCAAAATATTAATAAATATGAGAATAGTAAATAACACTAAAATAACACTGAGGCTTGTGCTTGAAATGCTAAAAATAATCTAAATTAAATATCAAATATAAAGTATATCTACAGTATATCTACTTAATTTCTACAAAACAAAAAATGTTATGAAAATCATAAAATTAATTAGTTGGGTCAAATAGTGAAGTGCCCAGCATAGATGTAAACTTCAATACTCTATGTATATATATATATATATATATATATATATATATATATATATACGTACATATACACAGTCATGGCCAAAAATATCGGCACCCTTGGTAAATATGATCAAAGAAGGCTGTGAAAATTAATCTGCATTGTTAATCCTTTTGATCTTTTATTTAAAAAATTCACAAAAATCTAACCTTTCATTGGATAATAAGAATTTTAAATGGGGGGAAATATCAATATGAAATAAAAAATTTTCTCTAATACACATTGGACACAATTAACGGCACCCTTTTATTCAATACTTTTTGAAACCTTCATTTGCCTGTTTAACAGCTCTAAATTTTCTCCTATAATGCCTGATGAGGTTAGAGAACACCTGACAAGAGATCAGAGACCAATCCTTCATCCAGAATCACTCCAGACCCTTTAGATTCCCAGCTCCATGTTGGTGCTTCTTCTCTTCAGTTCACTCCACTCATTTTCTATAGGGTTCAGGTCAGAGAACTGGAATGGCCATAGCAGAAGATTAGTTTTGTGCTCAGTGACCCATTTTTGTGTTGTTTTGAGGTTTGTGTTTGGATTATTGTACGGTTGGAAGATCCAAACATGGCGCATTATAAGATTTCTAACAGAGTCAGTCACTTATTGATTTTTTTATCTGTTGGTATTTGATAGAATCCATGATGCCATGTGTCTAAACAAGATCTCCAGGACCTCCAGCAGAAATATAGGCCCACAACATCAAAAATACAGCAGTATATTTCATTGTACACATGGGGTACTTTTTATCCCTGTGTTCACCAAACCCCTCTTGAGTGTTTGCTGCTAAAAAGCTATTTTTTTAGTTTCATCTGACAATAGAAGCCAGTCCCATTTGAAGTTCCAGTCGTGTCTGATAACTGAACATGCTGGAGTTTGTTTTTGGATGAGCTAGGAAAATTTTTCTTGAAGCCCTCCCAAACAACATGTGGTGATGTAGGTGCTGTTTGATAATTTTTTAAGGTGTTCTGACCCCAAGACTCAACTATTTTCTGCAATTCTCCAGCTGTGGTCCTTGGAGTCTTTAGCCACTCAAACTCTCCTTCTCACCGTGCATTAGGACGATATAGACACACGTCCTCTTCCAGGCAGTATCCTAACATTTTATGTTGATTGGAAATTCTTAATTATTGCCCTGACGGTGGAAATGGGAATTTTCACTGCTCTAGCTCTTTTCTTAAAGCCACTTCACTAATTTGTGAAGCTCAATTATCTTTTGCTGCACATCAGAAATATATTCTTTGGTTTTTCTCATTGTGATGGATAATTAAGGGAATTTGGGCTTTGTTTTCCCTCCTATTTATATTTCTGTGAAACAGGAAGCCATGACTGGATAATTTCATGTTCATAATCACCCTGGAGTGCTCAAAATTGTGAATATGAATGGGAATATACTTCAGAGATATTTTACTCATAAGAATTTGAGTAAAATATCTCTTTGATTATTTACCAATAATTGTGTCCAATGTGTATTAGAGAAAAACATTTATTTCATAATGATATTTCCCCCCACTTTAAATTCTTATTATCCAATGAAAGGTTAGATTTTTGTGAATTTTTTAAATAAAAGATCAAAAGGATTAACAATGCAGTTTAATTTTCACAGACTTCTTTGATCATATTTACCATGGGTGCCGATATTTTTGACCATGACTGTGTGTGTGTATATATATATATATATATATATATATATATATATATATATATATATATATATATATATATATATATATATAATTTTTTTTTTATTTTATATTTTGCACAAGATGCACAGTTCAATTTGTTAGTTTATATTTTAATATCTTTACTATTATTCTATAATGTGAAAAATACTAATAGTATTGAATGAGGAGGTGTGTCCAAACTTTTAAATGGTACCAAATATATATATTTTTGCAGCTATTTATGCGTGCATGTGTGCGAGTGGCTCATGGCTCATGGCTTGAGATAGAGTCATGAGCGTATAATGTATCAGTGTTTTCCTGGGCTACAGTCCAGCAGGTGTATGTGGGTGGGTGAGTGAGAGAGAGAGGGTACACAGTGTGTTGGGGGGCTTTGGCTGTGCAACTAAGTATAAATATTTCACCCCCTTCTCCAGTTCCCTTTTGTTCATCATCATCAGTGGCTCGATGGCCAACCCCTTTAATCCACAGCTGAACGAATGAACGCGAGAGAGGAAAGGAAGAGCACGTGAAGGAGAGACAGATATAAAAGCCCCATTAAGGTTTACAGAATATGAAAGAAAGGAATGAGAATATATTCTTTTTTAAATCTTATTATGTGATGTAAAGAGGAGACAATGTGTGAAAAGAAGAGGATGAAAAATTAATGTGAGTATAAAAAACCTTTCTGCAATAGTAAAAGTGTGAATTTGTGTGTTGTGAGGCTGATGTGTCATTTTGTTTGAAAGGAGGCACAGTGTGTGTGTCCTGATCTTGGGAAAAAAGATGTCACGATTCAAGGAAGCCCTTAAAGAGGATGAATCTGGAAAGAAGAATCCTAAGATGCCTCAAAAACAAAAGAAAAAGAAGGCTGAAAATAAGGTATGGCTGTTCCGCAAAAATTACCTACAGTAAATGAATTGAATATACAAGTGAATATAAATTATAAATAAATTATGAAAATTATAGAATATATCATTTAAACAGTCATAATAATGTGTGTGGTTTCACTATACAGGACGATGCAGTGATATCGAAGGATAGGCTCCCTCTGATTGGTTCATCAAGAAATAAATCTGCAGGTGCTTTTATAGTAGTCTATATGGAATCAATAGTGTATTGTTATATGACAAGTTGTTGTCAGATATTAGCTGATTTAACTGGAAATCAGATGTTTTCATAAACCGGACTTAGGGGGTCATTATATGTGAAGAAATGTGATGTGTGACATATAAACTGTGTGTTTACATCTTTAAACACAGATCTTTGTTCCTCCTGTCTACACAATGTTACCTGAGCTCATCAATAGACAATAGAAATTTAGGAGGTGTTAAATTAATTAACTGCTATTGTCCAAACATTCGTCTTTGTAATGTGACTTGTTAGGCGAGAGAATAATGGGAACTGAACGTGTGTGAGATAGTTAATTACAGGGGGATTTAGAAATTTATGAGATCCTGTTTCCTACAACAAAACAGGTAACTGATTATGTTTATAAAGATAGAAGATATAAAGTCACATATCCAAGAAAGTTGCAATTGTGAGAAATATTTGCAAAAACAAGATATAGAATCACTATATTGTATCTATAACTAATAGCTGCAGTTATGAAATATAAAATCGCAAATACAAAATAAAGAAATAGTTATAAGATATTAAATCACAATAATAAGAAATAATTGCAATTATAAGACATAAAGTTGCAGTTACGGAAATAAAATCACAGTAATAAAATAGTCACATTGCAATTACGAGAAATAGACATAGTTTAGACATGTAGTCAAAATTACAGAATATAACTTTAATTTTAATGAGAATTTAAATCAGTAGCAGAAACAGGACTCAAAACTATTCAGATTCTTATATTTTTCATCTCTTCTATTTTTAGCCACTCCTCAGGCCGAAACGAGGAAACGCAGCCATCCTCCCATCTCATCTGCGGCCCCTGACAGCATGACACCCTGGGAAGGCTCCTCCCACTCTGAGTCCTCCTTTACCAGTTTTCCCCCTCCAGTTTCACCCCTTCCCCTTGCCCACTCGAAGCCAATCACAGCACCAGATCCTCCACCCCCACCACCCCCTCCTCAAATCACAAAGACTGAACCTGAGAATGGCCAGAGTGCCAGGGTAAAACGCAAGCCGCTTCCACCAAGACACCCCCCTAGACCTCCCCGTTTACCCCCTCTGAGGCAAGTCACAAATCTTAGCTTCTCTCGTAGTTTCACATTTTCGTTTTTTGAGCTGCCGGTTCACCAGTCTGCACGGAGCAGAGCAGAGCGCCTCAGAGATCTCACTGTGTTGCTGAGACAGTTTCAGTACTGAGGAAAAACATGGTACTGCGAGTTCACATCTAGGGCAGAAATGCATCATGTGGAAAAACATTGTAAGCACATGTACATCAGATTGTCTGTAGCTTCACATCAGTGTTTCATGTATATGCTTAATTTTATTTTTGTTTTATTAATGATAGATAGATAGATAGATAGATAGATAGATAGATATGTATAGAGAGAGATGTTAAAATGTACTTTATATCTGTGATTGCAAAGCTGAATTTTCAACATCATTACTCCAGTCTTCAGTGTCACATGATCCTTCAGAAATCATTCTAATATGCTGATTTGGTGCTCAAGAAGCATTTATTATAAGTGTAGAAAACAGTTGTTCTGCTTAATATTTTTGTGCAAACCGTGATACTTTTTTAACAAATTGCACACATTTTTGTAATTATGTAAAATGTAAAAACATATATATATAATATACATTTTACATTGTTCTAAAAACTTTCTATATATACTGACCAATGAAGTAATGGAAATTTCCCAACTTGTGTTTGTTGTTTTTGTTACTTTTTTTTTTTTTTTTTTTAAGGCTGTTAAATGTATATTTAGAGTGTGTGTGGGTGTGATATTGTACAACCTTTTTTGCTTTCTGATCTTAAGCACTTTTGACACTTATAAACCAATGGAACACAGAGTTGGAGAGGAAAACCATGGTGTTTATTATGTAGGATGGAGACAGCATTTGTGATGAATTATATATGAGGTAACATTATAAATCTGACCTTTAAACAACAGAAAGCAATGAAAATATTTAAGGAGAGAAATTCAGCTGAGAAACGTCCCACAGGTGGCCTGCGGTTTTGCTGAGCTGTTTATATCATGCGCACAGGGATAATAAAGTGGTTTCCTCTGGACGCACGTGATAGATGTTGGTGAATTCTCTACACAAGATAACTAATTGATGATAAGCTTATTTCCAGTTTTATTGCACACTCACCTGCGCAGTCACCTGTCCTCACGTGTGCTCATATCAAAGAGTGCTGACAGACGCAGATGAGCTTTGATGTGTTATCAGTTTTGGCTGCTGATGACTTTTTACACTTAAGAAACTGAATCCTTTAGTCCTGATCAGATGTTTTACATGCTTAATTTAGTGCATTCCTACCAAATGTTGTAATTGGTATACTTTTTAACCTGTGTACTACTGTGTGTTAGAAAATTTATGTCCTTTATATTTAAATGTGGGTTCAAAAATAGTGAAACACGTGGTGTTTTACCATCTGTTTGTGTTGAGTTCTATTCATGTACAGATTAAATATATAAATAAAACATAAAACATTGCATATAGACTGATGTATGTCTTCTATAGCTTCAACTTGTACTATATAGGGTCAAAGGTCAGTTTCTAGTATTATTTGTTATAAAGCAGCGCATCTCCTCATTGGATAAAACAGCCTTGCCTCCTACAAGAAAGTCTCATACAGTAATTGCATAATCATTATCTGGAGAACATTATTAAAGTGCTACAGTAAAAATAGACAGGTCTGTTCAGTACAAGCCGTCACTCATTTGATGTTGTGTAAAATGATCTCTGTTCTCAGGAGTGGTAGATTAAAATCTTATAACCTTTGGTCAGAGCGAAGACCATAACAGACTTCCTTCACTGATTCGACGATAAATGTTGTTGGTGAACATCTGAGACAATAAATAACCCTTTAGTAGCCTGTAGGAGGAAAAGTGAGTAACAAATCTGTCTCTATCCAATTATAAATGTCCAGTTTAATTGGTTAGCTATACTGTGAGAAGATAATATAAGCTTAGCTCCGAGTTCAAAGCCAAGTCACAACAACCTCACATTTGGGAAACATAATCATATCATACACTTGTTCCCGTTTTAGCCACATTTTCTCCTTTTTTGTACAGATGGACAATCAAAGATGTTCATAAAGTGAGAATTTCACTCCCAATCCTGTTTATGGTTTGAATGAAGCACAGCTAGATATCCTGGGACAGCGCAGGTGGACGGCGCATGGGACAATTTGGGCAAAGCTGAAGGAGGAGCGCTGGTGAGTGTGGGAACTTATTTAAGAAGCATAATTGTGATCGTAAAATAAACACTGTCCACGCTAAATATCCATGCTGACCCCCATATTTCTCTGTTGTTGTGCTTCAGGTGTTCAGGTCCAAGGCTGAAGAGCTGCTTCCTGTATATTGCACCTCTCTTGTCATGGCTGCCACAGTACTCACTCAGGAAAAATGCTATTGGAGATTTGATATCAGGAATCAGTGTGGGAATCGTGCATCTGCCACAAGGCTTAAGACTTGCACACACTCTTCTGTGTTATTTGAGCTACAAACTGCTATGAGACAACTGTATTATAAAGTATAAAGAATTTATGTTGATGCAGGTGTCAACATCGATCGAAATAGATTTTTAGGGTTCACTGAGAGAGTAGACACTTGAAGTGCCTGTGATGTGAGGGGTCGGTTATGATTTTCATCATTCTGTTTCTCATCTTAGACACCTACAGATCTGTATTATCAGCTGGCAGCTGATAATTTTCTTCACAATGCACTGTGATTCAAACCAGACAGAAAAAGTGGATGTAATGACTAATTCTATTGTACAGAACTGCACACACTCTTCTGCACACAAATTACTCATTTTCTGACTTTTTGCTTCCCATAGGGTTGGCTAATGCTTTGTTGGCTGCAGTTCCTCCAGTGTTTGGTCTGTATTCATCCTTCTACCCTGTTCTCATCTACTTCATGTTTGGAACATCCAGACACATCTCTGTGGGTAGGTATATATACATTGCATACTCACATACACAATGCCACTTTGCAAGAAAAATATTAATATATGGGTTTATGTAAATAATGAAAAACAATTCAGATGAACTGTTGTTTGAGTGAAAATAAAATAAAAATATATAATAATAATAAATAAAAAGTAATTAAATATAAAATAATTAAAAAGATAAAATAAAACAACAAAATAATCAAGTCTATACTATAGACTCGATAATATAATAATCGAGTGTATACTATATATATATATATATGTACAATAAAAATATATGAAATAAACTATAAACAAATAAAATGTAAAACAAGTAAAAATGTAATAATAAATAAAGAATTAAAATATAAATAGAATGAAGTATAAAATATATAACTGTATGTATGTGTGTGTATATAAAAAATATATAATTTATTTAATACTTCATTTTGTTTTATAGAATAAAATATAAAACAAAATGAAGTATAAAATAAATAATATATACAATTATACAGTAAATCTAAAATAAAATAAAATATATAATAAAATGAAATTTTATATATATATATATATATATATATATATATATATATATATATATATATACACATATATATATATATATATATATATACACATATATATAATAACAATAAATAAAAGAAATCATTAAAATAAAATGAATTATTAAATATACATTAAAATAAAATATGCAATAAAAATATATAATACAAAAAAAAAAAAAACAATAAAAAAACTTAGAACATATATTAAACATTATTTAATATATGATAATGGCTTTGTCTTTATTTGATTTGACATTCAGTTCAATCTGATTGGCTGATGATCTTTCTGACCCAGAGGTCCTTTTTCTGTCCTTTCCATCATGGTCGGTACGGTGGCTGGTGATGTTGTGTTGGCAGGCAGCGGAGCAGAGAGTGATGAGATTGAGGCTGAAAGTGCTAGAGTTGCCTTTGCAGCTCAGTTGACCATTCTGTGTGGATTGATACAGGTAATACACACACAAGATGTATTAATTCTGTATTGGTATGTGTGTGTGTGTGTGTGTGTGTGTGTGTGTGTGTGTTTGTGTATAAATCTCTCTCCCTGTAGATTGTGCTGTATGTGCTGCGTTGTGGAGGGGTGTGTCGGTGGTTGTCTCAGCCATTGGTCAGTGGATACACTATGGCAGCTGCTGTCCATGTGACTGTTCACCAGCTGCCTTTACTGATGGGCAACTCCATAGTCAGACACAGAGCCGTCTTTGCTGTGTTCTGGGTGAGAATAAGCACTGTGTGTTTTATCTCTGTGTTCATCTCAGATGTTAAATGTACAGGTGCATCTCAATAAATTAGAATGTCGTGGAAAAGTTCATTTATTTCAGTAATTCAACTCAAATTGTGAAACTTGTGTATTAAATAAATTCAATGCACACAGACTGAAGTAGTTTAAGTCTTTGGTTCTTTTAATTGTGATGATTTTGGCTCACATTCAACAGACACCCACCAATTCACTATCTCAACAAATTAGAATATGGTGACATGCCAATCAGCTAATCAACTCAAAACACCTGCAAAGGTTACCTGAGCCTTCAAAATGGTCTCTCAGTTTGGTTCACTAGGCTACACAATCATGGAGAAGACTGCTGATCTGACAGGTGTCCAGAAGACAATCATTGACACCCTTCACAAGGAGGGTAAGCCACCAGCATTCATTGCCAAAGAAGCTGGCAGTTCACAGAGTGCTGTATCCAAGCATGTTAACAGAAAGTTGAGTGGAAGGAAAAAGTGTGAAAGAAAAAGACACACAACCAACCGAGAGAACCGCAGCCTTATGAGGATTGTCAAGCAAAATCGATTCAAGAATTTGGGTGAACTTCACAAGGAATGGACTGAGGCTGGGGTCAAGGCATCAAGAGCCACCACACACAGACGTGTCAAGGAATTTGGTTACAGTTGTTGTATTCCTCTTGTTAAGCCACTCCTGAACCACAGACAACATCAGAGGCGTCTTACCTGGGCTAAGGAGAAGAAGAACTGGACTGTTGCCCAGTGGTGCAAAGTCCTCTTTTCAGATGAGAGCAAGTTTTGTATTTCATTTGGAAACCAAGGTCCTAGAGTCTGGAGGAAGGGTGGAGAAGCTCATAGCCAAAGTTGCTTGAAGTCCAGTGTTAAGTTTCCACAGTCTGTGATAATTTGGGGTGCAATGTCAACTGCTGGTGTTGGTCCATTGTGTTTTTGAAAACCAAAGTCACTGCACTCGTTTACCAAGAAATTTTGGAGCACTTCATGCTTCCTTCTGCTGACCAGCTTTTTAAAGATGCTGATTTCATTTTCCAGCAGGATTTTACACCTGCCCACACTGCCAAAAGCACCAAAAGTTGGTTAAATGACCATGGTGTTGGTGTGCTTGACTGGCCAGCAAACTCATCAGACCTGAACCGCATAGAGAATCTATGGGGTATTGTCAAGAGGAAAATGAGAAGCAAGAGACCAAAAAATGCAGATGAGCTGAAGGCCACTGTCAAAGAAACCTGGGCTTCCATACCACCTCAGCAGTGCCACAAACTGATCACCTCCATGCCATGCCGAACTGAGGCAGTAATTAAAGCAAAAGGAGCCCCTACCAAGTATTGAGTACATATACAGTAAATGAACATACTTTCCAGAAGGCCAACAAATCACTAAAAACTTTTTTTTTATTGGTCTTATGAAGTATTCTAATTTGTTGAGATAGTGAATTGGTGGGTTTTTGTTAAATGTGAGCCAAAATCATCACAATTAAAAGAACCAAAGACTTAAACTACTTCAGTCTGTGTGCAATGAATTTATTTAATACACGAGTTTTACAATTTGAGTTGAATTACTGAAATAAATGAACTTTTCCACGACATTCTAATTTATTGAGATGCACCTGTACATATCTGTGTCCACCAGATGTTTTCAAACATTGTGACTGGAATCAGGAGAGTGTTACTGGCGACACTGGTAGTGTCCCTTGTCTCCCTGGTGATACTTGTTGGTGGAAAGATAGTGAATTCACGCTGGAGCACTCGATTTCCTATTCCATGAGAGTTGGTACTGGTGCACAAAGGGTTTTTATTTTTTTATTTAGCTTTTATTTATGTGTATTAATTTTTAATACATTACATTTAATACAGGCAGGTCAAAAACTAACATTTGTGGTGTTTTTATTTAATTTCTTTAAGCAATTTTTAGTTTTATTTTTGATTTGTAGTTTAAAAATGTAATTTAGTTTAGTTTTGCCTGTTGTGTTAGCTGACTTAGAAAGCATGGTTTCAGTTTTTGAAGATATTTCTGTGCAACAGTAATAAATTCCTCATGTTTGTAGATTATCTTTGCCACTGTGTCGTCAGTGCAGTTTGATCTGTCCGGTCAGTCTGGAATACAGATTGTTGGACCCATACCAACCGGGGCAGCAGAGTGTTGGATTTTCTTTACAAAACCAATTAGCAGGAAGTATTTAGGTGCTAAAACTAATTCTCTCTCTCCTTTTGTCCCATTTTCTCTCTCTTTGTTTACCTCCAAGTCTCTCACCTCCCTCCCTTCCATCGTTTTCTTTCTCTCAGGAGCTGTTATTGACAGCTCTTGCGTTGGCAGTGGTGGGCTATGGTTTCCAAGCTTCACTGGGCATGATGTTTGCTCATAAACATTGCATGCCCCTTTCACAGCAACCAGGTAACAAGCAATTTCTGTAACTTTAACAATATGTTCTCAATAAATACCCATTTTGCAGCATTCCCTTCATCTGATCTAGTGCTGTCAAATGATTAATTGCGATTAATCGCATCTAAAATAAAAGTTTTTGTTCACATAATATATGTGTGTGTACTGTGTATATTTATTATGTACAACAAGATATTTTTCTTAAATATATACATTCATGTGTTTGTATTTATATATATATAATAAATATACACAGCACACACACATATATTATGTAAACAAAAACTTTTATTTTGGATGCAATTAATCACGATTAATCATTTGACAGCACTAATCTGAACATAAATGGGCTCTCTTTCCTGTAGGAGCTGTTGGCTATGGGTCTGTGTAACTCCGTCGGTGGGATGTTCCAGTGCTTTCCAGTGAGCGGATCCATATCTTGCAGCACAGTACAAGAGAGTACAGGCGGACAAACTCAGGTGTGAACACCTGCTATTTTTTGTTAACAAAACAATCTCATGTTACAGTTACGTGTACATGCACAACTTGTGGTACATGCATAACAATTCACTCCCTGTTTACATGTGAATCACATAACCTGGGAGGATTACAGTGAATGTTTTCTCAGAAAATAGTTACACTGTTATTCAGGCAGTGGCCACAAGAAGAAAAGACATTTAACTAAAATATTTTCATGTACAATGCATTTAAGTACATATACATACTGAAATTCAAAACAGCCTATGATTGATATATATATATATATATATATATATATATATATATATATATATATATATATATATATATATAATAAACTATTTGTATTAATTATTTCAAATAAAACAGCTGTTATGGTTGAATTGAAACTGAATTGTGTTGTAAGAACATGTCACATGTGACTCTGTTATTAAGGCACAGGTCATTAACATCTTTGTCATTCATTTTTCAAAATAATGTATGTTTCGATGTGGAAGCACTGCAGTTTTTACTCTATGAACACGACCTCTCCCTTTCTCTCAGGTTTCTTGTCTGGTGTCTGCTCTGATAATTCATTTGATCTTGTTAAAGTGTGGCCCCCTTTTTCAGCAGTTACCAAAGGTCCTTATACCATCTTCAATAACAAAGTATATTTTATATATGGCATAATAAGGTGGTTTTATAAAGTGCATTTGTGTGTCTCAGACAGTTTTGGCTGTCATTATTTTAGTGAATCTGCAAAGGGTTTTTGCACAAGTCAAAGATGTGCCTAAACTTTGGAATATAGACCACCTGGACCTGGTAAGGGCAACCAGTCCATTCATCCTAACAGAACTGACCTAAAATCCAGTTCCATGTACACTGTAAAAAATTCAAAATTTGCCCAACTCAAAATTTTCTAGTGACTGGTAACATTTAAAATTTTCCATTGGCCCAATTTTTAAACATTGAAATTCGGCAAATTGATTTTTTTCACTTGTGGCAACAGTCAGTTGACATTGGCTCAATGAGACATAATGTGTTGAGCCAATTGGAAAAACATTAAATCTACCAAAGCATGTTATTGGCCCAACTGAATATTTTAAATAGTACAAGTCTACTTTTTTGGTTTTGCCTAATTTAAAAATGTCCATTGGCAAATTTATATAGCTAAAGCAACTTTACTGAATTGCGTTTTCCCCATTGTCCCAAATGAAGAAAAAAAAAAAAAATGCATTAAATGATACTAAACACTGCCACATTTTAATACTTTATTAAATCTACAACACAATATTGTGAAAAATACCTTAAAATGACAAATATATTAACATTTAACACAATATACTCATACATTAATTCTTACAAGATAAACAAAGATTAAGAATTGCATCTTATAAATTAAAACACATACAAACACGCGCAAGAACACCATAAAATGTAATTTATCTGGGGTTACTTCAGCATTTAGTGCAACGTCACCTGAGCTCATGAAACTGCATCTTAACTGTTTAAACGCATGTACATTCACATAAAAAAAAATAAAATAAAAAAAAACACACACACACCAAATTTACATAATGGGGTGGTTATTTCACCCAGTTTAGAGTAATTTCACAAATTCTACCATTCTCACAATTTACACATATTTATTAACATTCTCACTTTAAGCTCATGAAACCAAACTGCATCCAACATTTTACAAAAATGAATAAAGAGGTAATCTTAACTCACAAAGTTTTATCTAATTCAAATATTAAACATGTAAACATTTATAAATGTAAGGTGCAAAAACACACGGGGCTCATATTTGAGCTCATGAAATGGCATCTTAACAGTTTAAATATAAAACATCAAATACACCTATGCATTTTTAATGTCAAAACAGCATAAAAATGTAAGTTAACTGGGGAGGTAACTTCACCCATTCGTTAGTGTAGTTTCGCTTGAATTGAACCATTCTCAGAAGCGGTACTTTGAGCTTGTAAAACTGCATCTTACACTACTAAAAAAATCTTGTAAGAGGTACTTTGAGCTTACTTCTCCCCTAAGGGTTTTCATCACCTAAATTCCCAATAATTTGGACCTAAGAGCTTGAACTTTTTTGCTGCACTCAGTGCCAAGGTTTAAAAACACCTTCTGAATGAACTCAAAAGTGTATTTTAAGTCCTTCTTCCAGCTCTTAATGCATTGTGTTGCCTTCTTGAGCATCAGTGAATGTTTTCACCTTATATAATAGTTACAGTGGGTACGGAAAGTATTCAGACCCCCTTCACTTTTTTCAATTTTGTTATGTTGCAGTCTGATACTAAAATTGTTTAAATTCTTTTTTTTTTTCTCATTACTCTACACTCTGTCCTTTATAATGACAAAGTGAAAACAGAATTTTAGAAATGTTTGTAAATTTATTAAAAAGAAAAATCTGAAATATCACATTTACTTAAGTATTCAGACCCTTTACTCAGTACTTAGTTGAAGCACCTTTGGCAGCAATTACAGCTTTGAGTCTTTTTGGGTATGACGCAACAAGCTTTGCACAACTGGATTGGGGGAATTTCTGCCATTCTTCTTTGCAAATCCTCTCAAGCTCGGTCAGGTTGGATGGGAACCGTCTGTTGACAGCCTTTTTCAGGTCTCTCCAGAGATGTTCGATAGGGTTCAAGTCAGGGCTCTGGCTGGGTCACTCTAGGACATTCACAGAGTTGTCCCTAAGCCACTCCTGTGTTGCCTTGGCTGTGTGCTTAGGGTCATTGTCATGTTAGAAGGTGAACCTTCGGCCCATTCTGAGGTTTTGAATGCCCTGGACTGGGTTTTCATTAAGGCTATCTCAATATTTTGGTGCATTGAGCTTTTCTTCTACTCTGATGAGTTCCTCAGTCCCTGCCGCTGAAAAACAGCCCCACAGCATGAGGCTGCTACCACCACACTTTACTTTTGGGATGGTACTCTGCAGGTGATGAGAAGAGCCGGTTTCCTTCAAACATGATGCTTAGAATTGAGGTTCATCAGACCAGGTAATCTTGTTTCTCAGAGTCTGAGGGTCCTTTAGGTGCTTTATTGCAAATTCCAAGTGTGTTTTCATGTGTCTTCACTGAGGAGAGGATTGAGTTTGGCCACACTCCCATAAAGCCCAGATCGGTGGAGTGTTGCAGTGATGTTTGTCCTTCTGTAGGTTTCTCCCATCTGCATATATGATCATGGAGCTCAACTAGAGTGACCACCAGGTTCTTGGTCACCAGTCTAGACAAGCCCCTTCTCAATCAATTGCTCAGTTTGGCTGGGGACCAGCTCTTGGAAGAGTCCTGGTTGTGCCAAACTTCTTTCATTTGAGAATTATGGAAGCCACTGTGCTCTTGGGAACCTTCAGTGCAGCAGAATTTTTTTTTGTAGCCTTCCTCAGATCTGTGCCTCAATACAATCCTGTGTCTGAGCTCTGCAGGCAGTTCCTTTGACCTCGTGGCTTGGTTTTCGCTCTGATATGCATTATCAGCTGTGAGGCCTTTTACAGAGAGGTGTGTGCCTTTCCAAATCATGTCCAATCAATTTAATTTACCACAGGCGGACTCCAATCAAGGTGTAGAAACATCTCTGCAATGATCAAGAGACATGGGAGGCACCTGAGCGAAATTTCAAGTGTTGTTGCAAAGGGTCTGAATACTTATGTAAATGTGATATTTCAGTTTTTTCTTTTTAATAAATTTACAGACATTTCTAAATTCTGTTTTCACTTCATCATTATGAGGTACAGAGTGTAGATTAATGAGAAAAAAAATGAATTTAAACAATTGTAGTATCAGGCTGCAACATAACAAAATTGAAAAAAGTGAAGGGGGTCTGAATACTTTCCGTACCCACTGTATGTATGAGTCCCCCAGTTGTCCTCAGTGTAAAAAGACGGATCTCAACATCATACAGTCACTGTTGGAAAGGGTTCAAATATAAAAAAAGATGCTGGAAAACCAAAGAATGTGCAGGAGCTGGAGGATTTTTCTGAAGAACAGCAGGAAGTTGAACTGCTCGGGACCAATGAGGGACTAATGAACAACCACACTGAACACGCGTTCAGATCGTGTGCTTGCGCAAATGCATTTAAATCAGCCGTAGTCAGGTATCTTGCCTCATTATTCCACCACCAAGCCGTCTTCGCTGGCCTCCTCTTGGAAATAGCAACTGGAAACGCACCGCACCCGCTAAAATCTGTCTACACTAGACGCAAAAAAAAAAGACAGTTAAAAATCATTTGAACTTCATGCCAGCATGTCATAAATGAAATGATCAGTGTACTGTTGGGGATTTTGTCAGTCAGGTTGTCATGTAGACTATCACAGCCCTAAAAATGGGGTAATTCCTCTCTTAGGTGACACTTGTGAAAGGGGTTTTTAAGACAATTTTTAAAAATGTTTATCTCACCTACATTTTTGTTCTTGCAGTGCATTTTTGTTTTTACAATTGTGAAATTGCACAATAGCTTACACACAGCACAAGCCTGATTTCCACAAACACATTTATCCATTTTTTTGATTTCAAATCCAAACATTGTTACTGAAAATGCTTTTGCAGCATTGAGATTTTTTTTTAAATTACCTAGTAGCATACATTTAGATCATGATAACCACAGTTAAAAACACATAGCCTGTTTTAATACGGCAATACCATAGTAAAAATATAACTATATGGTTTCTAGGTATTTGTATGATTGAAAACCAGTATTCTAAATAGGCTACACTTAAAAGCACAAACGCTGTAGCTTAAAATCACAAAAATACTTTTATATTCTATTACTTCTTTAATACATGCCTACGAATTTCCATGTTTCTGACACAATTTAATTGTGCAGTTAAATGATAGTCGACCACAAATTTGTTGTGCTTTACATATTTCATTTTATAGTAATGTATTGGGCTACAAGATAACTGAGGTAACGTTTATCACATATAACGTTAACTCTGCTATAATGAGAAACACCGCAGGTGCTCCCAAACATTTACACAAAATGGCAGACATAAACTTTAGAAAATTACACAGCCTGAATACACCGAGGCCGAGCCATGTCTCATGGCGACTCTCAAAGCAACTCCACACAAATTACATTTACAAGCTAATAGTATTTGACACTAATATCGAATAAACATAAATCCAATAAGAACTCGTTAATACTCACTGTTCAAGTCGTACGTTAGTGTTCTTCACTAAATTGTGCCTCGTGTGTTCATGCAGGCCTAGCAATGGTGGGTTCACTGAGGGGAAAAATATATTTATATTTATAGCAGAAACGTATTCATTGTGTCTCATACATTTAATATAATTATTATAAAGTGATATAAAATAATTAAATAGTTAAATAAATAGTAACTTTAAGTAACCGAGGGATCAGCATGGGCTAAATTGAGTTATAAACGCCAACAAGACACCAGTAACTTAAAGATGTGAATTCACCGTTACGTTATTCTGTGAAATAAACACCAGTAAAGGCGTGAATTCACACTTAATCTGCAAAAAATACAATGTAATATACGTAAAATGTAATGTGTCCTCGAGTCTAAACCTGGATAATTCGGAGAACCTGGCAATTCGTTTAGCGAATAATGTTAACGTACTTGTCTGAGGCGGTAATGTAATGCCCGTGTTTTACGTTTTTTTTTTTTTTTTTTTTTTGTCGAAATTACTGAGAGCTGCACTCTATTTAACCTAAAGAGGACTTAATAAATACAGTTCAGTACTCACCGTAACTTCATAGATGAAGATCCGTCTGGAAATTGTTTCGTTTCCTTGCTCCTGAGCATCTCTCGCTCTCCCGCGCACAGACATTTGAATCCGCCAACGGTTTCTCTCAGGCGCATGCGCACACTCGTTTTTTGCTGCAAGACTTGTTGGGCCAAAACAGATTTTTCACTTCTGCTTGATAAATTGGCTGAAAACAATTTAATATGTTCGGTGAATATATATTTTTAACTTTAACTTCAGACCTTCAGCTAAAATTAGCACAAAGTATTTTTTTGTTTTGGAGTAATTTTTGGGAAGGAATTTGTTGAGCCAATGTTTATTTGTCAGTTTCCCCAATTTTTCTAAATGTAAATTTTTTACAGTGTAGGCCTCTCATCCAGGGTGTTTCCTGTGTGTGTTTCCCACTGAGACTGCAGGTAGTGTGGGTGGTGACACTGCTCAGTGCCCTGGGGCTTCATGTATAAACGTTGCGTATGCACAAAACAGGCATAGAAATGTGCGTACGCAATTTCCCACGTACATATTGTGATTTGTAAAAAATAAACTTGGCGTAAATATGTGCGCACCGTACGGGACCGTGCGTACGCACTCTTTTACTGGCGTAATAGCCAATTAATGATTTCAAACTCTCTTTTCCTTTCAATATACACATTTAGATTAAATATTCTGCTGATTAATGGAGTTAAGTATTGACATTTCATAAAGTAATTATTCAAAAGTTAAACAAAGCATATGAATTTAGATATTTAGACGTATTTGTAGTGAATGCGCTGTTTTTTTTATCACTTTTCTTGTTGCATGCTGTTTTAATGACAGCAAGGAGTGTGTCATTAATGACAGCACAGTAATGTTTCTTTAAACTGCAGATCTCATGTTAAGAGAAAATATTTTTAGCAAAAACATCAACGATATGCGCACTTATTTCGATATTGTGGCAGACACTGCTGGATTCGGTGGTCGAACGGTCCATTGTCAAGTTTAAATAAGTCCAATCTTCAGAACATTATGAAGATAGCATTGTGATTAAAGGATAGAATCTGAAGCAAACGGTAAGATTTGCACGTTTCTTTTTTATAATATGTTGTAAGTGACGCCGCGTCAGACAATTTATGTACACTTATTTACACACACCGTAGCGTATTTCTGATTCTACTATAGCCTGTTTAAATATCCTAAAACATCTGATTTGTTTAAAACAATTATATACTGCTTTGGCCAGTGCAAAAGAAAGAGATCCATTCTATTCTAAAAATATTCTCTGAGAAGTATTTTATACAATTTTGTTTTTATACAATTTTATTTTGATATATTTATTCGAAAACAAGACAAGGACAGTGAATGATTTTTAGGAATGTAATGTATCGTACAAATAGCATTTAGTCCGCATGTCATATTTAACTAACGTCTTGTACCTTTGACGGTGTTAAACATGGTGTCACGTGGATGGCAATATGCATGGAAATGATATGTAGATGAGGTTATGCATCGTAAAACTAGGCGTTGTAAGCTCCATATATGGTGATTTTGGGGAGGAGACACATGTACGCACAATCTTCCGCTGACAGGTATTTATAAAAGGATTTTTGCGCAGGTTCTGGCGTTCAACTTTTGTGCGTACGCCAAATCTAGCTTTTATGCGTACGTACACTTTTAAGATGAAATCTATGGAAAGTTTTATATATGAGGCCCCTGGTGTTTAATCTGGACCTGGGGCTTGGCATTGCAATTGTTTTCTCTCTGTTTACCATCGTCTTCAGGACACAGCAGTGAGTCATCTGCATTGTCTTACATTTATCTACAGCGTCTCTCTCTAGTTCTCTTTTGATTTTTCATCTTTCTCATATTAACTCTTATTCTTCCTCTTTCTAAATGTCTCAGGCCCAGATCTGCTGTTCTTGGGCATATTACTGGCACAGACTGTTACAGGGATCTGGAGAAATACTCAGAGGTAATATGTACACACAATCCAGCTAGAAACCAGCCTAAGCTATGTTTTGAAATGTGGTTAATCATCTTAAGCAGTAGCTCTTATGTTCACCAAGGCTGCATTTATTTGATCAAAAATACAGCTATAGTGAAATATGATCATTTAAAATAGCTGTTTTCTATTTTAATATAATTTGAAATGTAATTTATTCCTGTGATGGTGAAGCTTAATTTATTAATATATTAATCAACATGAATTATATTTAACAATTATATATTTTATAGATAATTGTATTATTTATTAATATTACATAGATAGTAGAAGTGTTCCTTCTAGTACATATATCATATAAATATAAATCCCTGAATTTGTTGGTTCAGGCACACCAGATCCCTGGAGTGACTGTGTTTTCCTGTTGTAATCCACTTTACTACACCAATGCAGACCAGACCTTCACATCACTCAAACAGGTACAACCTATATTTTATAGCTCTCTGCTTTCCATTCATTGAGTAAAATTTAATTATTATTTTTGTATATGCAGACAATTAGTAATGACATTAAAGGTGCCATAGAATGGAAAACTGTATTTACCTTGGCATAGTTGAATAATAAGAGTTCTGTACATGGAAATGACATACTGTGAGCCTCAAACACCATTGTTTCCTCCTTCTTATGTAAATCTCGCGAATAAAAAAAGACCACTGAAAAATAGGCGAATCAGAACATAACACCGACTGTGACGTAACAGTCGGGATCACTAATAGTTACGCCCCCAACATTTGCATATACTCGCCCATGTTCTAGGCCAGCCGAACCTGCACAGCCGAACCATCAGAAGTTCTGCAGGTATTGTGAAGAAACAAGCGAGGACAACAGCGAAAATTGCAGATCATGGAAATAAATGTTATGTTCCAGACTGTGCAGGGGATGTGAAGTGCAGGGATGGGTTGGTGTCTGCATTCAGAAAGGCACGGAAAGCAAATAACGTGTTCTAATAAAATAACGCGAGCCACTAAAGCTCCTTGCTAGCGGTAGCCTGTTACATTACAGTACATAAGATTTCACTTACCATATAAGCAGAGTAAGGAGAGATGACTGAGCATGATGGCGAATGATTTACAGATCCTGAGCACCACTGACAAGCATCTGATCTTGTAAAATGTGTGGTAAGCACTGCCGCTCCATAATATAAACAGAGTATGTGCGATCGCGAATCTCGAAAGCGAAAGTGAAAGTAAAAAGCGATTGTGCATTTGAAAGCAGTTTCAGTGCCCCACATATTAATAGCGGCTCCCTGATGCCCGCATTTTATATACAGTATAATTACCCGACGATATAACTGCGATAGAATGTATTGAAATATATATTTTCCTCCCTGTGTTTCCTTCCTGCTGTGAGCTACTGAAATGAGCCGCACTGTGAAACAGCCAATCAGAGCAGAACCGCACTGTGAAACAGCCAATCAGAGCAGAGCTCAACATTATTATTCATGACCCTTCGAAATAAGCCAATAACAGGCCATTTCATTCTGGGGAGAAATCCTAGGGTTGTAAATGCACATGTAAAACCGTTTCTGGAGATTTTTTGCCCTTACTTAAGCCACATACCTTCTATGTAGATATCAGAGAACAATTTAAAATATTGTATCAATGCATTCTATGGCACCTTTAATGAGAATCTTGAAGTAAGACCTCCAGACCAGCAGGGGGCTCAGAGCGCACAGCACTGCGTTATTCTGGAGCTCAGTGGAGTCACCTTCATGGACTCAGTGGCCAAAGGCTCATTCCAAGCGGCAACCTCCCGCTCTCTCTCGTGAAACCAACACGGAAGTGACTAAAACTGCAATTCATCGACTGGCCACTAGAGGCTGGCTCCAAAAGGGAGTCAGTCCCATAGACTCCCCATGTTAAAATGCCCAACTTTACAGCAGAAAAAAAAACATGTTTACAGCCTGGTACAAAAAGTGGTTTTGGTCTATATAGCTAATTTTGCCCTTCATGACAACTGTGAGGGGGGTGAATTTTTTTATAAGTCATCCGTTTAAATTATAGTAAGCCTTAAAGTTCTGCATAATTAAGGGCGTGGCCACTTGAGTGACAGGTGGATTGCCACTGCTGTCACCACCGGCGAGCTAAGTGGGCGTGGTTTCAGCAACCAACTCCCTCCTCTTTGCCCATTTTCGATTATCCGGGAGTGACGCGCTCCCAAGATGGCGACGACCCACTCTGAGGTTCAAAAATGCTCTACATAAACCTACCGGTGAAAAAAAAAAATTCATAAATAAATGAAAAATAAAAAAAATAATCCTACGGGTGGCGTCACGGACACTACGTCCATGTTTTTATACAGTCTATGGCTCATTCATATCAGTCAGTGGCACAGAACACACGTAACACATGTACCCACATGTTGAAGTGTTGATATTTTACCAGGGACTAACAAATAGATTACCTGTTTCTGGCTCTCATTAACTCCTAGCCAATAAATCTAAATTCTGCTTGTCACTGTGATCGTGTTTAAATGCAAACTTACCACTCTTACCACTCTCTCTGGGTCATAGGTGCTTCAGGATTTTGAGAACATGCAGACCTTGTTTTTCTGTGCTTCATGTCCAGGTTACGCGTCTCACACGTACAGCCACAGTCTCAAATATAGTGTCATGATCTGAGGCGTTTTATATTAATATGTAACATGACATTTAAAGAGAGAGTTCATCCTCAAGAACTGGTATTTAATACATTTAAAGCATTCATTTATTTACTGTATTTTTTTTTTGTGGGTTTGTTTCTAGATGGTCTCCTATCTCAGATGAAGAATCATGGTTTTGTTCCAGATTTTCTGTCGCTTTCTTCATTTTTTCCTTCTGTTCATCATGCAATCCTGCACTACCAGGGGCTACAGGTGTGTGTGTGTGCTGTTTTTGTTATTTTTGCTTTGTGTTTGTGTGGTGTTGAGTTCACTGCAATTCAATTGCCTTTTCTGTTCTGATTCAATTATGCATCTATTTACAGAACACAGGCACAAATGTTACAGAGCTGTGACCTTTAATGACCTCCCTTCCTGAACGATGAGCTCAGCTAATACACAAACCTGCAAACCTCAAAGAATCCCTCACTACTGAGCTTTAGAAGTGACATTTCTAGAAAGATTGGAAAAGGAATACAAGAAGTTCCCATTTTGATTTAATGATTTGGAGCAACTGTGTGCATTTATCTGGATTTAAGGTGATGTGCGGCAACAGATGCTTGTTTATCGGCTATTGAATGTTAAAATAAAAACTGACACCATGATCAGAATTTTCTTATGGCAATGACTTGTGTCAGCTCTTACCTCTGTATTTTGCTTTTTTTATTTACTTGCTTGTTGATTTGTTCTGCTTTAAAATCAAAATTTTCATCATTCTACTTTTAGATTAGATGGATGTTTGAAATAGTTTTAAAAAAATGCTCAAATATAAAGTGTCTTCAAAACATTGTAATGAAGGTCTGTGCATATGAAATCTCCTAGATTCTTAATGTTACAGACCAATTTGGTTTGGTGATATTATAAAATAAAATATAAAGTAAAATGACTGTAAAGTAAAATATGTACAAATAACAACATAGAAGCATGTATGGGAAATAATTATTAACACTCTGGTCAACACAAACAACATAGAATTTAACAGAATCACAATTATATCTGCACCAGCTCAATACAATTCAGTTACTACACATGAAGTCCACACGTGCATTGCTGAAATGTTCTTGTACCCCCAGTGAATTGAACCATAATGGTTATTAGAATAGACTTTGTTCTCTGGGCAGGTGTTGGGGAGAGGCCATATTAATATTTAATAAGCTCATTTCCCTCACACCTTTACTGAAGACATGCTATAACCCTCTATTTTATAAAGCTGATCATAATGACAAACTAACCCTAACTCTACAGAAACAGAAGCATTTTTGGTATTTTTGGTTAAATAAAATGGTACTCCATTTGAGGACATCCAAAATTTCACCAAAGGAATGTTTTGTCAGTATTACCTAATACTATGTTAAAAATACAAACAGCCATATTTACATGACATAGTTGGAATTTCATATACAAGTCTCTGTATTCTCAGATGAAGATGTCTCTACTTCACTGGATCAAAACAAACGCCTCTTATAACAGATGTGATTTCAAAGATCTACTGTTCACAATTCACTCATACAAAAGCACATGGTTTTGCAGAATGAACATGTTTTCTATCTAATCAGGCCGAGATAAGGTGGTGTAGGTCTCTAGTGTTTAAGTTTCCAACACTGACTCTGTAGAACCCCCACCCCTCCTCTCTCTCCCTTTTTGGGACTTTGCTCCCCATATGGACACATTAGAATTCTATCAGTGAGTGTGTGAATGGATCAGACGGGTATCAGAAAGGGCAGGATACACATTAACACAAACTGTGATAGAAGAGAAGGGCCAGGGACGTTAATCAATCCATTGCTGTCCAGAGCTTCACTGCACGAGCAGCAGACCTGTGGATCTCTCACTTAAAATCACTGCAGAACATCCTTCAGAATTGTTCTGGGTCTGTTTGCACGGACATTAAGAATTGAATTTTCATTGTGAGGACATACATTTTGGGATCTATGCACTGGATGTGATCTGAACAGTGGATGTGAGAAGAAAAATTTTAAGAATCACATTTAAGATAGAGAGAGGATTCAAAATGGAAGAAGAGATGAAAGACAGAGATCTCAGGAAAAGGGTGCCATATCACATTCAGAGAGAGGTACTGGATGAGCTTGGTGTTGACCAAGTTGCTGAGAAATCGGATTTCAAAATTTCAGCAAAAGAAAAACTCAGAGATGCTGTCAGGTGTGTGGCCTTTATTTTCACTGTGTGAAATATATATATATATATATATATATATATATATTTTACAATTTGTATGTGCCTCATAGTTTAAGAGAAGAGTTAATTGAAAAAAAATTTCAGTGTTTTGTTTGCCCTCATTTTGCTTTAATTAAAGCAGTACTGTTGCTATAGCTGAAAAAATGGTGAAGGACTTACTAAGAAACAAATTTCATTTGTTTTTGGCTTGTAAATTTGACTAATTATTACAAATAAATGACAAATATCACTAAATTAAATGTGAAATTATTGTAGAAAAACAACAGAATTTTCTTGTAAAACATACTCCAATTATCTTGAACTTAAAAACATGAACTTCACAATTTTATATCAAATCTAATGATCATGTTGTCCAGCATGAATTGAGAAAGATCCAAATAGCATCTTGTGTTTTAATGGATGCAACAGCTTTTTCTTTGTTCATCAGGTGTACAGGCCCAAGATTTAAGAGCTGTTTCCTATCATTTGTTCCTCTCCTGGCTTGGCTGCCACGATACCCATTTCGAGAAAACGCTATTGGAGATGTAATATCAGGAATCAGTGTGGGAATCATGCACCTGCCGCAAGGTCCAACACAAGCACATGCACACCTGTATTGCCAAAGCACATTTTTTTACTTAAAACTAAACATAAACACAAACAAACACACACACGTAACATGAAGTGTGTTTTGTGTATTTTGTGTGTCTAGGTATGGCATATGCTTTGCTGGCTGCGGTCCCTCCTGTTTTTGGTCTGTATTCCTCCTTCTACCCCATTCTCATCTACTTCATATTTGGAACATCTAAACACATTTCTGTGGGTAAGTACAAACACCTTTTTTTGATTTCTATTTTTCCATAGTTTACCGAAAAATTATAATTCTGTCATTATTTACTCACCCTCATTTCATTCTAAATCTGTATGCTGTTTCCTTGGAACACAAAAAAATATATTCACATCAATCTTTTCTATACAACAGCAGTTGATGCTCCAAAAAGCACCATAAAATAGTCTCATGACTCTTGAGCTACATATAAAAAAAATGCATACGGAATGACATGCGGGTGAGTAAATGATGACAGGATTTTTGTTTTTCGGTGGACTTTCCATTTGAATTACGGTACAAGTTTAATACCATATGGATGCTTCAAACCAGTGCTTTAGGAGCCATACTTGATTTGAGAGCTGTTTGGTAAACATTACGGGCAAATAATGACACACATTTCAGCCTTTTTTGCAAATGAAGCTGTTTTATGACTTGAAATATAGATCAGTATAGTTGCATGGACTACTGTTATGATGCTTGTATAAAGCTTTTTTGAGTGATTGACAACCTTTTCTCACAACTCACCTTGTTGTTACAGGATGAGTGAGAAAATAATGATAGATTTTTCATTTTTGAGTAAACTATCAAATTAAATCCCCCTAGACACTTGGCCCCTACAAACATACTGTAGCAAAAATAGACTATTTTCTAATCTCTCTGTCTACAGGTACATATGCAGTTATGAGTGTTATGATTGGCAGCGTGACAGAGCGTTTGGCTCCAGACTCAGACTTCCTGATACCAGGCAATGACACCAACAGCACCACTTTGGACATTGTCAGCCGAGATGCAGAGAGGGTCAAGATCGCGGCCACTGTGACTTTCTTATCTGGAATTTTCCAGGTAGTCTCAGTTGTAAGTGTTTGTGGCTTTGAAGTTGTGTATGTGACTAAGTGTTTGTGTGGTGTCTGTTTGTGTAGTTGCTCCTCGGCTTGGTTCGGTTTGGTTTTGTGGTAACGTATCTCTCAGAGCCATTGGTGAGAGCTTATACAACAGCGGCCGCCATTCACGTTATCGTCTCCCAGCTCAAATATTCCTTTGGCATCAGTCCACAGCGGTACAGTGGACCTTTGTCTCTTATATATGTGAGTATGAACATACACAGTCCCAAACACTTAATTAAGGCCCACAGACAAGGACATATAAACACACCTATGTGTAATTACGGTTTAGTGACCTCTAGCGGTTGGGATTATGATTTGCACTCAGCAAGCTACAGATGATTTAATACTGTTTTCTCTATTTATTTATTTTTCTTTTTCTCTCCAGACAGTCATAGAGGTTTGTGCATTGCTTGGGCAGACTAATATTGGTACTCTGGTAGTTAGCATTGTAACCATCATAGGTCTGGTTGCTGCAAAGGAACTAAGTGCCTTGGCGGCACGCAAAATCCCTATTCCTATTCCTGTTGAGCTAATCACTGTAAGTGACTTCATACAATGAAACACACATGCACATACACACTTACTTAGCTAACTGTGGACATTCATAGACTTATTTATATCCATATTTTCTATTTATTTACAATAAAATGTAATTATATATTTTTATTCTTTCAAAAATGTCATCAGTGTGCTCTTTCTGAGGTAATATAACATATTGCTTCCTAAAGCTTTCATCTTGTTTGTGTGTATAGATTATTATTGCTACTGTGGTGTCGTGGCAGATGGATTTGAAAACTAAATATGGTGTTGAAGTGGTTGGAGAAATCCCATCAGGGTGAGTCCGACACACAAGTATGCAACATAAATACAACTTTTCAACATAGTATGTGTATAAAATGGTTACAGTTATAAAACACAACCACAGCATCATAGTACATCTTCAAGCTCAAATATTCTGCATCTCTTCTTGACATTTTAGTCTGCAGGCTCCTGTGGCGCCCGCTGTCTCACTGTTGGGTTCAATGGTCGGTGATGCTTTTGCACTGGCTGTTGTTGGTTATGGTATTGCTATCTCACTGGGTAGAATTTTCGCCCTCAAATATGCCTACAAAGTCGACAGTAACCAGGTAATAGACTTTAAATGCCTGTAAAAGATTATTTTTATTAAATGTGTGTGTGTGTGTATATATATATATATATATATATATATATATATATATATATATGTATGTATATACATATACACACAAATTTATATGCACAAATTAAATTGATCAACAGTGACAGTTCAAGCCCCTTTCACACAGTAATACCAGTAAACATGCAACAACATTTCTTCTTTTTACCGGTAAAGCAACATTCACACATCAGTTTAAAAATACTGGTAAATTCTGTGACATCATTAACCAGAAACAACCTCTAAATGAAATAATTATAATAATAATAATAATAATAATAAAGCTATACATAAGTAAGATATTGTAAGGCTGCCTCTGGGCCCTCCGTGAGGAAGGCATAAATTAGGCCCAAGACGAGCCATCAAGGAGAGGTGCTGTGGGGCACAAGGCCCAAAGTCCCACCCCCGGCTGCCACTCACATGCCACGCTTACCCTACGTATGTATATGTATTGTTGAGTGTATGATGCATTAAAAAAGCGTGACGTGCAGCGTGGAACCAGCCCAGTGCAAAGTCCAGGCCCCCATGCTCACGTCCCACTTACCCTGTGTGTGTCTGCTATACATATATGCATTTTTTTTCTCCCCCTTTTTTTCCCTTTTTTTTCTTTTCTCCCTTCTTCCCTTGCTTATTTTAAAAAAGATATATGTATATCGTCTAGTGATGCATTAAAAAAGCAAAGCATGTAGTGCTGAACCTGCCAGAGGCAAGAACACCAGGCCAAAGCTGGTACAGGTTAGAGGTACAAGGTCCCCGACCCCACAGCACACCCACCAACTACTAAACCAAACCACACAGGGCAGGAACTGAGATGCCACAGCCAACTGAGGCCCAGAGGCATGAAAAGAGAAAGAGAAAAGAAGAGAGACAGAGAGAGAGAGAGAGAGAGAGAGAGAGAGAGAGAGAAAAAATAATAATTAAAAAAATATATATATATATATATATATATATATATATATATGTATATATTAGAATGATTTCTAAAGGATCATGCGACATGGAAGACTGGAGTAACGGCTAATATATAATATATTTTTCACTTTTAATGACAAATTTAGTGTCAACATAAAACAAACTGCATAGTAAATATGCACTTTAAATATGGTTAAAGGTTTACAATATTTTCTTGGAATTTCAGTTTATACATTTAAGCCTGTTAAACCCAATTTTTCCACCGAGGCACATCTGAAAAACTGGCAGTTTATGTTTTTTGCTGAAAGTCATTGATCCAAATCAAAAAAGTTTGAATTCCAAAAGTTTGGAAAAACATTTTTGTTTGAACATCTTGTGTTTTTCTCCTATTGTCTGTTCTCTGGATCAGGAGCTCATAGCGTTGGGTCTGTCTAACTCCATTGGAGGCTTATTCAATTGTTTTGCTATCAGCTGCTCTATGTCTCGCAGCATGGTGCAGGTCAGCACAGGGGGGAAGTCACAGGTGAGAACTTCAGCAACCTGCAGTCTGACATACATAACTTCATATATCTTTGAATAGCTAGTTCTGGAGCGATGGATGGTGAGTTCTTTAGATGACTGTTTTTGAGTGATAGTTCAAACTGAAACCTGTCTCTGTCATTCTCTCAGGTGGCTGGAGCGATTTCTGCTGTGGTTATTCTGGTGATCTTGTTAAAGATTGGCGAATTATTTGAGGAACTGCCAAAGGTTAGTACCTTGAATCAGCCCTCGTGTGGGCCTGGCATTAATATTCAAAAGTATCTGTGCTTAAACCCAGCAGGCACAAAACAGGCACACAACGTCATAAGACGTTGATATTTGGTTAAATTTAGGTTGCGACGTCGGGTGACCAAAATTCAACGTAAATTCAACGTCTAATGTCAATGTTAAATTGATGTCCAATACCGACGTCAGCTGACGTTGAGATTTTGTTGTTTTTAGGTTGTGCAACCAAAATCCAACGTTAAGTCAACGTCAAATTGACGTCAAATATTGACGTCAACCCGATTTTCATTTTCAACCAAAATGCAACGTCTGTCCGACGTCATGTCCAACGTCAACCTGACGTTACATAGACGTCTGGTGCCTGCTGGGAAGGAGTAGGTCACCCAAAAGTGAAAATGTTTGTCATCATTTACTCACCCTCATGTCGTTCCAAACCTGTATAAGTTTCTTTCTTATGTTGAACACAAAAGAAGATATTTTGATGAACCAAACAGTTTTTGGTCCCCATTGACTTCCATAGTAGAGAAAGAAATACTATGGAAGTCAATGGGGACCATCAACTGTTTGTTTAGCAGCATTCTTCAAAATATCTTCTTTCATGTTCAACATAAGAAAGAAACGCAAGATAGGTTTGAAACGATATGAGGGTGAGTAAATGATGACAAAATTTCCATTTTTTGGTGAACTATCCCTTTCATTCATGAATATGATAATGTGTCCATTTATACAGACATATTGTACATGTGTGTGCCTGGTTTCTTTAGGCTGTGCTGGCTGCTATAATCTATGTAAACCTTCATGGCATGATGAAGCAGTTTGGAGACATCTGCTCTCTCTGGAGAACCAACAAAGTGGATATGGTGAGAGAGAACAAGAAGGAGGGGGTTTCATGAGAAAGCAAAGCTTATGCAACACATTAAAAATAGACTTATACATAAAGAAAATATGACTGAGAATGAGGGGAGTGAATAGAGTGACACAGAAAAAAGGTAAAAAGGAAAGATCTGAATACACAGTTTAGCTGTTATTCTCTCTGTTGTTTGTGTGTTTAGGTAGTGTGGGTGATGACTATGATCTTGACAGTGTTGTTTAATCCTGATATGGGACTTGCTGCATCTATTGCCTTCTCCATCCTCACTGTCGTCTTCAGAACTCAGCTGTGAGTGACAGAAACCACATACAAAAGGCTAAATAATCCACAAATGCACAATAAACTGAGGCACTGCAACATGTTTCTATAATCTTGAGCCCTAAATGATAACCACATACTTGTGCACTGTTTACATACTTAAATGAGAATGTTAAACTGGTTCTGCATGCGGTCTCCTGTTTTGCTTTACACCGCCGATGAACGTCAAATCTGAGCTCACTTAGATTGGCCATATGTACCACTGGCTTAGCGGCTGAAATTCCTGTTCTTGACAGCATCATAAACAGTTTGCATAAGAATTCACCATCTGTCCCTCCGTGTGTTGACTTCTTTCTTCTTCTCTACCTGTTTTTTCTCTTTACAACAGACCAAAATACTCTATTCTTGGCCAGGTTCCTGGCACTGACATCTACAAACCAGTAGAGGACTACAATCAGGTGACCATGACCACCATTATAGCAATTTATGCAACTATGTTCACTGTACTTAAATTATTCTTTAGTTTTGTTGGTCTAGTTATATTTTGCACATCAGAGGTGTTACACAATTGACCAAATCAAATGAGTAAGTTGGATTGCAAGGCATAATTCATCTTTAAATTGCTGTTGAAACAGCCTGTCTCTCATGGTTAAAAACCTGAATTACAGCATTCTTCCAGAAACACCTTCATGCAAACTTAGATAATTTGATGAATCAGTGTCACGTAGCTTTGCAAGGGCATGGCGTGTGTTTTACTTGTTTTGGTGTTGTTGTGTTGGTTACAGTTGATTTGTTTTACAGTTCAAGAGTTCGTTTGAATGAGTGGGTGTTGTAGTTTCATTTACTGAGTGTGTAATTGTGCTGTAAGCGAGACCTAGTTGTAAATAATATTTATGAATTATCTAATATGTGTGCAGGTGATCAGGCAAAAAGTAGTAGTTTGTTGTAGTGCTGTTGAAACTAGTGTACTGAATCTAGGCCTTTTTTAGATTTCGATGAAAAATATAAATGGCCACAATACAGTCTTTGACCTTTAACAAAATGTTTTAGTAATGACCATGTTCAAGATGTATAAAATGACTTAAATGATGAACATTCAGTTAATAAACAACTATTCACAACTTTCTTCTGGTAAATTTGAAGTTTGGTTACTATTTTCAGGATTTGTCTTCTAGAGCCTCAGTCAAAACTAGGGGTGTCAACGTTAACGCATGCGATTAATCAAAAAAATTTAACGCGTTAATATTTTTTAACGCAAATTAATCATGTGATAAGGTTTGACCCCAACTTCTTCCCGTCATCGCAGCGCGGAAGGTTATCTATAGCTGTGTCTGAAATCGCTCACTCGTTCACTCATTAACTAATCCCTATATAGTATGTGGCAGTTGAGTGGACTCTATCAGAAAGGAGTGAACGAAATAAGTGAACGGATTCAGACCGTGACGAATACACTGCACGTGAGACTTGACTTGTTCCAAAAACATCTTCGTCACATATGTACTTTTATATTACACGTACCTTATTTTAGAAAATAATATTAATAGCAATAACACTCAAAATGATTCATTGTACATACCTCCGCATCAGCTTTGTGGTTTCATAGATGGTATATTATTAATTTGTTTTGTAATGCTTTATGTTCACAATCATTAAATACTATTAAAATACTGAGAACAAAAATAAACACACACAAGTTCATAATTTTATGTATTTATTATTTTTAGTAACGTTATCTTGAAGCAGCGTTTTGAGATCAGATAAGATAATGGTCGTAGTGAGAGACCGTTAATTTACATCAGAATGAATACACTTACTACAGGTGATTAACGAACATTTTTAAATTATCCACCAAATTATCATCATTTTTGTAAGTTTACAACGATGCCACCTCAGTAAATTAGTAAAATATTAAACTGAGTTATCGCCTACATAATATATTTTAATATAAATAATGTATGAAATAAACGTTAAAGCAGAAATAATAAAGATGTAAACGGCATCTCTTCAAACTCGCTCGCTCTCTCTTCCAGCTCGACGCTTCTCCGCATTGGATTGTGGGAAATAGTGCTTCAGCGAGTGTACATCGGTTGTACACTCGAAATCAGAATGCATTGTGGGTAAAAAGTAGTGAACGAATATAGGGAATGAAGTCGTTCACTCAGAATTCGGACAGCACTACAAAATGGCTGACACCCGATATAGTGCACTATATAGTGTTTAGGGAGCGGTTTCGGAAACAGCTTATAGTGTGTGATGAGGTTAAGAACGGAGAGGTGGCTGTAAACATCACAAACAACGTGAGTTTCAGTCAGAACACATGTTAAGGCTTTTACACAGCAGAAATAAACATGTCAACAGCCACTATAGATTATACAAGATAATAAACACACGATTACGATAGGATATGGTTTGTATGTGATTTTCTTGAGATGAATGTGTACATCTGAAATGCTAATTTGTGCAGCGATATAAAAGGCTATAAATAGCATATTTTAACTACAGTAAACGACCAAATTCTACATGTGATCGCAAAAGGAAGTTATTACAAACACTCGATGGTGGTTTGAGTTCTGAGTAAAAGTGTACTATTAATCTCATAAATTGTCTTATAAATTGTCATGATGCTAATATTAGCTCTAATGCAGCTGCAGAACAGGTCCATTTCTTCTTCATAATGCATTTTGTCATAATACTTCATGTAAGGTCGCAAGAAAATGTTTTGTTGTATTTATTTAGAAATACTTTTGATAATAGTTGGGTAAATGTAAACTGGGATTGAAGCGATGTGGCTTGGTAAACGTTTTATTGCCAGTTTAAAGGCGGATAATGGCTGAATAAAAACAAATGAATAATGATAAAAGAATAATAAGGATTATGTCTCATACCTGGCGGAGGTGTGAAAGGTTCTGTTTCCTTAAACTAGTTTGTCGTGCATTCCTTTATTTCAACAGATTTACAGGTAAATCCTAGTATTTTAAATGTGCGATTAATCATGATTAATCACAGTCCATGACTGTGATTAACGCGATTAAATTTTTTAATCGATTGACAGCACTAGTCAAAACACATTACATTTAATTTGGTTCATTTGTTTTTGCATTTGTGAATAACTTTGATAATTTGAGCATTGAGAAAACTACAATTGCAAATATTGCTTTACAAAATTTGTGCAATTATTTTGAAAAAAAAAAAAAATTTTAGAAATTCTTGATTTCATCATAATTTTTTTTAAATTATTTTGTTACTTTGAGTATAATTTCTCTGCATTTTTTACACACTTACAGGTGAAGGAGATTCCTGGTATAATGATTTTCCGTTCATCTGCAACATTGTACTTTGCCAATGCTGAAATGTACATTGATGCACTCTATGAGAAGGTAGACACACACAAACACCATACACACATATACTCTCAAGCATATTCATTCACACACATCTACATAAAGAGCAATTACAAAACACTACTCACAACAGCCAATTATCCCAAACATAGCTCTAACATAAACATTCACTGTGTGATTAGCCCAAGCAAGCTACATACAACACGTGCACAGGTCAGGACATTCATGCAGTAAAAATAAATGTTTGTGTGCAGACTGGGGTAGACGTGGCTAAACTTCTCTCACACAAGAAAAAACTGGAAGCAAAGAGACTCAGAAAAGAAAAGAAAGCTGCAAAGAAAGCAAAGAAAGAAGCCAAGAAAAGAGCTAAAGAAGCTGTTAAAGCTGTTAAGGTTTGCTTTTGAAGACAGTGTGTGTATGCATGGAAATAAGTGAGAAAATAAGTGTTTGTGATTTCTGATTGAGTCAGCGGTCTCTGCTTTTAACCAGGGGGAGGAACCACAGTTTTCAGACACAGATGAAAGTGGGGAAGAAGCAGAGGCAAATGGGGATGTGCATGAGTTGTCAGTCAAAGATCCAAAGGATGTCACTGCTGTGGAGGTGGGGCCTGACCCTGACACTGACACCCCGCTGCCACGGGCAATCATTCTTGACCTGAGCCCTGTCAACTTCCTGGATACAGTTGGCGTGAAGACTCTACGCAATGTGAGACACAATCTGTATTGTACATTAGTGACTTATTAAATATGTAACATGTTTTAACCTTGTTAAAACCCTTTGTTTAATGGCAGATCTATAAAGATTATGGAGAGGCTGGTGTACAGGTGTACTTATGTGGCTGCCAGAGTAAGTGACCAATACAAACCAGTAGTTTCAAAAGGGTGTTTTTGCAGTGATTCTAGTATAGTAGAACCATTCTGGGTTCCCTAAAGAATCTCTCTATGAACAGTTCTTAAAAGAACCTTTATTTCATCATGTGAAAATTTTAATGATCTAAAGAAACTTTTCCACTGTAAAGAATGGAATGGAATGGAAAGGAATGTAATGGAATGGAAAGGTTGAATGGATGTAAAAGGTTCTTCATGGAACCATCAATGCCCAAAAAAAGAGCCTTTATTTTTAAGAGTGTATTCTTCCATGTCACGTGTTCCTTTTGTTGTCTAGATGACATTTGGAATTCCATTTGCGCATGCAGTCAAGACGAACCTGTTTGTCATCATTATTTGTAATCTCTCTCTCTTTCAGGAGATGTTGTAGAGAGTATGGAGAAGGGTGATTTCTTCAGCGAGAAAGTAACTAAATCGATTCTCTTCTCATCGGTACATGATGCCGTTCTTTACTGTCAACAAGGAAACAGTGAGGAGGTACAGTATATTCTTATCTCATACACATACACGCATATCAGAGGTTTCCTAATCTTAATTAGACGTGTTGAGTGTTGGTGGCCAAGACAGTATTTCGAAACAAACATGACTGAATAAACCTCATTTCTTGCCTTTCTAATTTTACAGGTTATGCAGGGAACACATTTGTAAATCCAAACACCAAACGTGATACGGAACACAGAGCTGGATTGTTATTTATTGTGTATTTCATCATAGGGAAGAATAAGTTAAGGAGGGTGTTTAGATGAATAATTTTTGTTTATTTGTTTAAATAATAAACAGAGACTCTTTTGAATGTTAAATATCTAAAAATGGATCTGCCATAGAATGTTATTGTTCAAGACAAGTAAACTGTAAATCTTTTTTTTATTTTTTTATTTCACTTAACTGTGAAACATCTAAGAAGTAAGTTATTCCAGGTTGCGACACTGTAGAGTTCCAGGTACATAAATGAATATTACACATGAATGTAAACTCAGTTTTCACAATATAATCAGACTCCTGGAAAGTTCCCATTTTAGCAATAGCCTATACTGTTCAAACGTTTGGGGTCAGTGTTTCTTTTTTTAATTGATCAAAAGTGTCAGTAAAGCCATTTAAAATGTTACAAAAGATTTCTGTCAAATAAAAGCTGTTGTTTTGAAATTTCTATTCTTCAAGGACTCTTAAAAAAAACATGTATCATGGTTTCTAAGTAAGGGATAATCAAAGGCTCCGCGATAATCTGCTTCGCGTCGGGCGGTTCTTTGCCTCCACATCGTGCATTTAAAATCCTTTAATGCACAGCTAGCTGTTGATTATCTCGCTTATTCCATGGTCATTTGCCAAGTTATAGACATGTGAAAACTAGCATTGCTCTTTGCAGAGCAATATTTGACCAGAAGGTAATGATGGTTATTTTCATCAGTTACGGCTCATTAGCGCTAGCATTCTGCCCGCTTCAAATCAGACACAGAGATGAAATAGTGCAGTAAGATCACATTTATTTGAATGAATTATAGCATGTATTTCAATTAATTATCGATCGAGAGAGAGAGAGAGAGAGATGCAACTGTGTGTGCTTTATTTGCGTCTGCGCATCTCTCTACAAACAATCAAGTCGTGTTTCGTTACTTCAAAAATAGCGAGTTTACCACCTAACGCTATCTCACGACCAATTCGTACGTATTTTACGAGGTGGGTAATTCGTACGACCTCACTCGTACGATTTTGTACGATTTGTCTAAACCCCAGTGACGGGTAGGTTTAGGGGCGGGGTTAGGTGTAGGTCATTCGTACGAATTCGTACGAATTGGCAACTCGTAAAATATGTACGATTTAGCAAAAATCGTATGAATCTGTACGAGTGAGGTCGTACGAATTCGTACGAATTAGCCACCTCGTAAAATATGTACGAATTGCCGTGAGATCGAAGGAATATAATATGTAGCGATCTAGTATCTAGGCTATTTTATTAATAGCAGTTGCGGGGCAGCATTGACAACAAGTTGTGTGTGTGCGTGCAGCGCAATCTGCGATCTCCTTTCTCTCTCTGTGTGTGCGAGTGATGTGTGTTGGTTAGTGTGCATCAATTAAAGCAGCGCATTAACATGGAACGGTGATTAGACTGACGAACTACCTGTGGATTAAACGGTTTTAAAGGGATACTCCACCCCAAAATGAAAATTTTGTCATTAATACCCCCATGTCGTTCCAAACCCATAAAAGCTTTGTTTGTCTTCAGAACCCAATTTAAGATACTTTAGATGAAAACCGGGAGGCTTGTAACTGTCCCATTGACTGCCAAGTAAATAGCACTGTCAAGGTCCAGAAAAGTATGAAAAACATTGTCAAAATAGTCCATCTGCCATCAGTGATTCAATATGAATGTTATGAAGCGACGAGAATACTTTTTGTATGCAAAGAAAATAAAAATAACGAGTTTATTCAATAATTTGTCTCTTCTGTGTCTCTCTGCAATCACTGTAGTGCCATTTTCGAGAATATCCACTGAACGCACTATGTACGCTCTTCTGTCAGCCGCGATACATTTTCTACACGTATTTACACTTTGATTTGAACAAAAACAGCGCATTCTTGTGGCGCCGCTGATACAGAAGGGCGTACATAGTGCGTTCAGTGGATATTCTCCAAAATGGCGCTAAGGTGATTGCGGAGAGACACAGAGGAGACGAATTATTGAATAAAGTCGTTATTTTTATTTTCTTTGCGTACAGAAAGTATTCTCGTTGCTTCATAACATTCAGATTGAACTACTGATGGCAGATGGACTATTTTGATTATGATTTCATACTTTTCTGGACAGTGTAATTTACTTGGCAGTCAATGGGACAGTCAAAAGCCTCCCGGTTTTCATCTAAAATATCTTAAATTGTGTTCCGAAGACAAACAAAGCTTTTACGGGTTTGGAACGACATGGGGGTAAGTGATTAATGACAAAATTTTCATTTTGGGGTGGAGTATCCCTTTAATGCATACCTGCCAGCCAATCAGAATCCAGTATTCAAACAGACCACGGAATATAAAATATTAAGCTGCACAACTTTTTTCAACATTAATAATATGTTGTTTTTTAGCATCAAATCAGGATATTATGATTTCTGAAGGATTATGTGACACTGAAGACTGGAGTAATGGTTGATGAGAATTCAGCTTTCCATCACATGAATAAATTAATTGGAATTAATTTGGGGGGAAAATGGAAACAGTTATTTTGAAATGTAATATCTCACAATATTACTGTATTTGACGTCAAAAAATGCAATTGGCAAACATAAGAGACTTCTTTCAAAAACATGAAAAAATCTTTGCGACCCCAAACATTTGAATGATAGTGTAACTAAAAAATTCACATAAAAATGTATAAGCTATGTATGCTGTTTATTAACTTTATATGCTTGTTTATTTAGAATCATTCTAACTTAAATAAACAGTCATTTTCTTATTCTTGTGGTGGAATTGTTAGTTAATTATCTGCCATCCTAGATTACCTGTTATCTGTGAAAATATTCAACCCCGAAAAAACAGGTTTGGAGTTCTCATATTGCTCTTTGTTTATGTTCAGTCTGGAGTGCTAAGCATCTTTGTGATGTTTAAAATAAATGATGGGTGCTGTTTTCCTGTATGAAGACACAAAAATGGTGACTTTATGTAAATGGTCTTCCTGTAACAAGTTTCAGAGAAACTGGTCATTCGAGCATGTCCCAACAGGATGAAAAGATCATCTAAACCTGTCCATCTACTGTACCAGCATATTGTTTCAGAACAGATGATATAGCTATCCTGTGACAAAAGCATAAGTGGTGTGCAATTGACTTACTGTCCGCATAAAAGGTGAATAAATAATATATTTCATCACCCGTATATCACACAAGGACTAGAAAACAACTCAAGTAATGCAAGAGAACAGCATTAGTCTCATGCTTAGCTCTTAGTCTTATTGAAAGACAGTTGACATACTAAGATGAATGAGTTTAATCAATCTCATTCAGCTGTAACGAATGTGAAAGAACTGCGAGAGAGAGAGAGAGAGAGAGAGTTTCGTGTGGGTGTGTGTGTGTGTGTTGGCGGTCTCTCACACAGCTCCGCTTTCATTCTTTCTCCACCCATCAGGCGGCCGCTCAGCATCTGTGTGTGAGCGGATCAGAGTTGAACCCATTGCGGGAAACAGCAGCAAGCTGAGCGCCGCTGTCAACGACCGGCTCCAATACCGGATCACTGACTCCAAAATTTGACTTGATTTCTGTCTTCAGTATTCAGTCTGTAGCAGGTTCAGGTGGGTGGTTGGTTGGATTTATTGTTGTTTAATATGTAGTAAATATGATTTTGTAGGCTATATTGGGGAGTCACCTTTGCGAAGCACTATTTAATACAGACATAATCTAAGCAAGACGCGCACCGAGTCACGGGAATTCACATTCCTTAAAGAACTGCGTGTTTACATTTTAGGGATAGAAAACAGATTTGTTTTATATCATTAAATAGTTCTCCGAGCTTTAAGGTATGACCAATTATCTTTGTTATGCATACAAGTATAATCAAAACTGGAAAGAATTGGGCACTTAAAAGTAGACATAACGATCATAGAGGATGATCGGTTTGGTTACATTTTTTTAGGGATACTGACAGTCTGCTGAAAAATGCATAGGATTTTGAAGAATAAGTTAGACATAAATATGAAAATAAATTTGAAAAAGACCGTTCTCGTAGCATAAATAAAATTCCATTAATAATAATTTTTAAATATCATTAATAGACTGTTGACTTTAATTTTGAACTTACTAGTTAGAAAAACAAATAGAAATGTGAAGTTTTAAAAATGGCCATTTAGATGACAAAACGACGTTGTGTAAATTTGATCAGTTATTAGTCTATTTAATTATTATTAATAAAGTTTTCAAAATTAACATCCTTTTATTATTGCTATAGTGTAATCATTTTTAGTTATTCTTGTGTAAAATTAATAATCAGTTCTTTATATTGGTTATGCAAACATAATTCTCTGTATCTGTAGTAAAAAAACAGTATTGGTCGAGAACTAGCCTATGTAATGCATGAAAACAAACGTGTGTCAGTGTTTCTCTGGGTTCAGAGAATTAGACCGCTTAACTGTGGCTGTGACAGTCTAAATAAATCAGTCTGTGCTGGCCTCGATTCTCTATCGACCCAAATAAATAGACTGGGCTGAAATTAATTGGCAGGTCGATGCATTGGAAGATTCTCTCACTGTCTCTCTCTTGGCATGCTGTCAGTCACAAATAGTCCCGCAGTGCACGCGCTATTTTTGTTTCTGTCTACAGGAAACTGCTCAATGCGATGATAATAGACTCTCTTTGAATCGTCGGTCCATTTGAAAGCGCGCGCGTGCTTGTGTAAATGCTGCTGAGGGGTAAGGACAGTCCGTGTTGTCGCTCCGGTGCTCCTGACGTAAGCGACTGTCATTGAAAACATTCTGCCGGTCGCTGTACGGTGCGCTGCACCAGATGAATGAAATTCCCGGAATGCATACGCTAGCCACCTGCCTGTTAGTCGCTGCTGTTTCATACTGGTACAGCAGCGAGCTTCTGACAGTGCTCCGTCTGTTTATTTCAGACTCAGCCCTCGGCGGGGACATGCCGGAACCCGAGGGGAATCGTCGGTCACCGCAAGGTGTCCCTTACACCGACCTGCCGCACATCATCAACGCCGACGGACTGCACTTGTTCTGCCGTTACTGGGAGCCCGACAGTCCTCCGAGGTAAGTATGAGACATGCATATGCAAAACAGATACAGATTAGGTCAGGCCTCTTGGGATAAAGCGAAAGATCCTCCCGTTCCAGCCGCCGGTAGAGCAGGACGAGAGGCTGATAAACGTTTACGGATGTTTCCTTACGGAGATTATTTTTAGCCCACTTTCAAGAGCCTGCCCTTTGCTTTCCAGCACCTCAACGATTAGGCTACTTTAAAACGCGACACGCATTCAAAACTACAAACAGGCTGTAACACTGAAGGTTCATAGTCTATTGCAGTAAACGTTAACAGTGGGCTGATCTGCGGTTTTCCACGAGGTTCTCTTTTATCCCTTTTGCAAACTGCTGGCCCATCACATGATGTCTAAACTGGTGAGTGAGAAAATAGACGAGGGAAGTTTCTTGTAAAATCCTGTATTTAAAGGTGCAGTTAGGAATGTATAAATGTACTGCTAAATAAAAATATTTCACACATAAACTCACTAAAGAATTCAGTGTTTTAATGTTTCATTACAATAAAAATCATTTATAATAAAAAATCTTTCAAATGCATTTTTAACTATGTTGTCATATGAACAAGTGAGTAATGTTTCTAAGTTAAGTTTCTTGAACAATAAACTTGACAAACACTGAAAGTAATGATAACTTGTCTTGTAATTGGGTAGATGATTAAGTGAGTTCAATGAAGGATTCAAACTGATAGGCTAACTCCAGCTGCTGAAGCTGTATCTGAAATCGCTTCACTGCTATTCACAACTTCTCTCCTGTGGCCTCATGATAGTAAAGTGTCCATCTTGGGATCTTTTCGGAAGTAGTAGGTTATCCAGGCACGTTTTGCCTACTTTTTTTAAAAGAATATTTGTGACATACTCGTGACATACTCTTTTAATGTAGGCCTACTGTTTTTCATCCTATTGTATAGCATATTTGGATGCATGATGAGTATTTTTGTTCATAAATAACACTGGACAGGCTGTATATTGCTGATATGTTATGCTGGAAGCACTGAAAAAATTAACAATACTTTGGAGAAACAACATTACATTGATGCAAACAGATGTGAAATGAAGAGTCCAGACATAACAATCTTCTAGAAAAGCTGTTTTATTTTACGCAGAGCTGGTTGGCTCCTCATGGGTGTCACCCTGTTGACATCAAATGCCATGCAAATGAACTGACTTATTAATAATAATAGGTCTACTTTATAGAGAATTTATATCTTACAGACAGTGCCTGCTTTCACTCACAATGTTTTTTAAGTAATATAAATCCAGTTTCTATCTAACACTATCTTGTTAAATGACTATACCGTCCTGAATTACTTATCTGGTTATAGTAAATGAGAAAGGGGCCCACTCAGTTTCTATGCTGAAGGGAATGTCTTGGTTTCCATGAGTTGAAAGCCCCTGCTCATGGCCCCTTTATGACCACTTATAGACACACACACTCTCACAGTAGAGATCTGCTACACTTTTCTAGTGTCATCTGCTGTGGTTCTTCTGAGTAATTATAAAAGTAGGTCATATTTTTGAGCATGTGGGTTTGTCAGATGCTTCGATATACCGAACTGCACACATTCAGATAGGCAGTGTTTGTGTGGGTGTCATGATTATGTCAAACAGGTCAAACTCTCTATGCCTACTGTTACAGAGCTGTTGTTTTGCCATCAGCTATTCACCCTGAAGTGGCCATGGTGCAACCCAGGGGAGCATGCCGTTACCATAGTTACCACCTCTTCCCCTCTCTCAGACTAATTTGATCTCTAATGCTTGTCAGCAATAGTGTATATGAAAAGAGTGTGTGTGTATCTGTATGTGTTTATTGGCATAGCCTGTATAATAAGAGTAAACTAATAAACCACAAAACCATGTGATCTTCAGTGAAATGTTATAAAACCACAAATATTTTGTTTTGGGATTTGGAAGATGTAGCTTTTCCCATGTGACTGAATGGAAAAGATTCAGAGCAGCTAATGGGAAGCTAATGCAGGCATCAGACATGGTTATATCAGACATCTGAAGGAATGCTACCAGGATCCCCTCTGCTGCACTCTGTCATTCTGTTTATGGTGAAATATTTAGCCTGTGTTTGATCGCTTGAAGGTTCTGTGTCTGTTTACTAGCTGTTTAGAAACATCTCAGCTTAGGGCAGTAGGACATGGAAATTACTGAATGCTTCGTATCATGCTACAATAAACTGATCCAATATGTATTTGAATACATAATGCTTTTAAGTTTTTTTGTATTATGTAACATCATCTGAATGAGGCCAAATAACCCAATTTCCAATCCCACCTTTTTACACGTTTAGTGTAGACATTTTAAATACTGTAGGCTAAATCTGGGGTTTTAAAACTTCTTGATGCCAAAAGCCCCCAAATATGATCTTTTTCTTCCTAAAATACAATGGCATCTATATATTTTATGTATAAAAAGCTGAAAATATGAATATATGAAATAATCCAAAAGTATTATTACTAATAAATGTGATATTATAATACAACAAAATGAAACAATAGTTACAAAAAAGTAAAAACCATAGTTTTTTTCGTGCTATTGTACTAAATGTAATATTACCATTGTAAGTACAATGTAATATAGATAATATTTTTTTATGTTAACAGTGGTTCTGACATGGTTTTCTGACTTAAAACTAGATTCAGATTTTTTTCTTATTGTCAATATAATACTTTCATAATTTCAGTCTTTTAAAAAGCAGAATGAAATAGTAATGCAAGCAAATTTGGTAAATGTGATTGTACAAAAAATCTAAACATGTTTCATTAATATCTTAAGTGAACATGTTACCATGTCAGTACATTTTGTAAAATCTTTTTTCCTCTCAAATTGGTTGTGAACCTCCTAGCACTCACTCACACACAGGTGACATCTACACCAAACCAACCTTTGAAAGTAAACATGAACGTAGTAAGGTGGTCTGTTGGAAGTTGAACTTCCACTTAAAAGAACTGTTATGATAGATGTGAGCAGCTGAAGTGCCAAACTGTTTACACTGAGTTCACCACTTCATTGCTTGGTTTAACATTTAACAGAACTACTCTGCTTACAGCCCAGACATCATCTCACAATGTCCCTATACAGTCGCTTACATGGACATGTCCAGTGCTGATGCCACTAGATCCAGTCAGAGAAACAGGAAGTGGGTGAAAGTTGAAAAGACCACAGTACCCCATTGTATGACCCCAGTAATGATTGATAGATCGCTCAATAGATAAGCTGGGCATTGAACCCATGCAAAGTGAATTGAAACACACTCATACACAGTTCGACAAATTGGGTCATGCCGGTCAGTGTGGTCCATCCTATTCTGTCTAATGGCATTTGGAGAAGAATTCCTCTACCAAACATGGATATTTATACAGCTGTAAGAGCAGTGCCAAATTACACACACAAATTTGGCCCTCACAAGTATAGCCAAAACTGTACAGGCGCACGGAATTTCATTATATGTTTATCTCTGCTCTACCCTTGATGATTGTTACTTTGTAGTTTAACCACTTAAGATCTATTTTGGAATTCCAAAAACGTACACACACACAGTAGTCTCTCTGTCTGCCTCGCAAACTGCATTCCCAGGGTTCAAGGACAAAAGCGTTTTGATCTAAGGATGATCATAACCACAAACACTTCCATTTAATCTTGCACCAAGTTACCAGCTCGTAGATTGAGACTGAGAGGCTTTATTTTAGTTAATACATTTCTGTGTATGACAGAGGAATGATAGAAAGAATAGCAGACTCTCCAAATAGAAGTAAAGATGCACACTCTCAGTCCTCTGAGACCATGTGAGTCCATTATACATTTACAAAGACTTTTTGTTACTGATTAGAGGCTGCATTGAGGTCATAGCAAATCTGCACAAGTTTGGACCTAATAAAGCTATTCCCATTCTCTCTCTCGCTTTCTCTCTCCTTCCTCTCTTTCTGCCTTATTTTTTCTGGGTTTTAGTGTGTATGCTGCTAATGAGCATATCTTGTTATTCTGGTGGGAGACTGTTAGTAGGATGTGTCTGTATTTCTCATGTGTTGGGAAAATGAGAAACGGTTCTGAATAATACCGGTATAAATATACCAGAACCGAATGACTTTCGCTTCTGTTAACGTTTATCGCACGTGCAGTTTCCAATGCATACTGAAAACCTTTTGACCAAGTTTCCTGCACTAGTTGTCATGAGAAATCAGGTCTCCTATTAGGACTTCAGGCAATCCCATTGGCTCAAATAACTTTTAATGGGTACTCTCTTTAGTGCCTGATTACAATTCCTACCACATCACATTATAATATGTAATTTAAACTACATTACAATGACCATTATTGTCTGTTTTAGTCAGCTTATGTACAAGCATAGCATACAGATACCCGATTAGCCTGATACCTTTAGACCAATTACAGAAGGAATAAGGGTCACACTTTAAGGTCCGGTGCTTGCTATTAACAAACCATTAACTATGACTTTTGCCTCAATAAACTACTAATTTGCTGCTTATTAATAGTTAGTTAGATAGTTGTTAAGTTTAGGTATTGGGTAGGATTAGGGATGTAAAATATGGTCATGCAGAATATGTGCTTTATAAGTATTAATAAAGAGACAATATTTTAATAATAGGCATGCTAATAAGCAACTAGTTAACAGTTAGAATTGGTCCCTGTACTAAAGTGTTACCAGAATGTTTTTTTTTTTTTAGTGAATCAGAAACATTCAGGGAAACCAGTGTAGTTCCAAACAAATGACTCAAAGATAGTCAAGTGAGAATTGAAACTCATAGAACTTATTGTGACACTTATGTTGTTACTGACCGGATGTTCATATGACAACATGTAGTTAAAGATATACATTTTTAGCACAGTTTTGTCAGTAGTATTTAGAAAAATAAATTAATAAAATATGTTACCACTTTTTGGTTTGTTTAGTATTATTGTTTAATAGGTCAATTATTGGATTCCATTTATGTCAAAAAGACTGTGAAAAGTCTGTGTAAATACACTTTTTAGAACTAAATTGTTGTAAATGTATGTATTATTGAAATTATTTCCTTACAAGTAATAAAAAATGTTATGAAACAGTTAATGAATTGCAATTGTTAAAAGGAATCAGAACCAGCTTTGTTTCAGAATTCCCCTTCCCAAATCAATAATGTGTGTTTTCCTCCATCAGGGCTCTGGTGTTTGTTGCCCATGGAGCAGGAGAGCACTGTGGGGGATATACTGACATTGCTCATAGCCTGACCCAGCATGGCATTCTGGTGTTCGCCCACGATCACGGTGAGTGGCATACTCCTAATCAAATGGCTAAAATCCCCAACACACAGATTTGTTGGTTAGCAACAGTGTAGCAGTGTTTTGGGTGGTGTAGGAGGGCGTGCTCTTTATGAGACTGTGAGAGTGTGGGGTGGAAAATCTATTTTACGCCCACATTTGATTCCTTGTAATTCATCCACCCAGTTTTCCTGTCATTTACAACAGATGTTGTGGGCATGGACATCCTGGGTTTAGAGTGGGGGATGGAGTTGAAAAATGACAGAAATTACATGAAACAAGTAGAGAATACAGAAAATAGCAGGTGCTATGTGTACAGAATGTTTAAGCCGTTTTGTGGCAGTGCCATGGTAACTAATGATTCACACAGAGAGACAGCAAGCCACCTTGTGATGAGCAGTTGGGGTTGTGTGAGTGTGTAATTTGACTGTCTGGTGTCTCAGTGTGAGTAATTGGTTCTATTGAAATACAACAAACAGAAACCATTACAGTCAGCCTCTCTCTGTTTATTTCTTACTCTCTTTCTGTCTCTCTCCTCCTCTAACATGCAGTCTCACGTCTCAGTCTGTGTACCACATGCTTTTTGGAATTTCTATTCTATTCTATTCTATTCTATCGCTCCATTATTCATATTATGTTAATTTGCTTGACTAAATGTCATGTCAGTTATATGCCAAAATTTCCTGAGCTCTTCTTTGTGAGCCATTAGCATTGCGCTGTGAGTGACAGCCCTCTTTTATCTCCTGTTTCAAAGGAGAGCTGATATACAAAGACATGGGTAAATGGAAACATATGTTACATGCTTAATTTTCTTTCTTTTACTGTCTCAGTTGGTCATGGCCAGAGTGAAGGTGAGAGAATGGATATCAAAAACTTCCAGATTTACATCAGAGACGTCCTCCAGCACATTGACATCATGAAGGGCCGGTATCCCAAGCTGCCAGTCTTCATCATTGGACACTCAATGGTAGGACATATTTTGAAACCAGTTCCCCATGTTTTTCCATAAGCAAACAGAGGTCACATGCTTTCTATAGACCTTTCTGTTCTTTGTGTTCACACCTAGAACGATAACTGTAAAGATAACTATATTTTGTAATGGAACTATATTAGTGTCCACACCAATGATAATGTTCTGTTTATTAAAAGCACAAGGCTGCCAGTGTTTTTATTTTTCATCAGACTGAAAAATTGTTCTGAAAGTTATGGTGTGGTCTCCACTATTCTCATAGAATTAAAATGGTTATTAAAACTTTAGAGTATTGTTATCGTTGTAGACAAATAATTCTACATTTTCATTGTCAAAGCTATGGCTGTGAGTGAGAGTGAATATATATATTAATGTAAGAGAAAGAGAGTAGACCGCACTTGTGTTTCCCTAGCCAGCATGAACTTTTTGCATAGTTAGACATGTTATTGAAATTTTTGAGCATTTTAATATTTTATTTTACATGTTGATTTGTATTGTATTTTGTTGTATTCATGCTTTCATGCAGCTCCAATTTTGGCAGCCACCAACAAGTGTGCAAATGTCTCATTCATATTTATATGTTCCTACATTTATATTAAAATCTTTTCTGAGAAGCAGACATGTCACAATAAAGATGTAAATATTTTTGGAGGGGAAATTTCTATGCTAACATTTAACTCTCTGTTTAAAAACTATTCAAAGCCAACTACAACTGTTGAAAAAGATAAAGTAAACTATTTTGAACTGTCTGTGACTCATGGGGTGGAGGCCACAGGAAGACCGTTTGCTTTTGCTTTGTTGCATTTCCCATGTTCAGTATGTGTTAAACACAAACTGTGCATGACTGAATGTGAACAAAAAAATCCAGCTGGAAGCTCTTTATCTTTGTTTTTGCTCAACAGTTCCTATTAATAAAACAGACCAGCTGCATACTCAAGAAGCTTCATGAGCACTATAGACTAGAAATGTTTCTGGATGTACGCATCTGCACTGTATTTCTGTGGAACATCACCATCACAAAATCATAATATTTGTGGGATAGTTATGTGGTATAAATATCCCACTGCATGAGTGTCCTGGTAAAGAAATCCTTCATCTAAAGTTAGTATCCATAATGCACCACTCTCCTGTTCCTTCAGTGCAGATTTTAACTTTAAATAATAAATCATGTTTCTGCTGCTCTCCGGCTCTCTTCCTTTTCCTCAACTTTAATTTAGTTTTTCCCCTCATTTACTCTCTAATCTAGCATCTTATGTAATACCAGGCTATTTGGTCCTTATATAATCACAGTCTTTAATAAGAAATATGGAAAATGAAATGATTTTAAACATGCTTTCTGAAAAGAAATGTGCAATTAGGTGTGTCTTGATACCTCCAGTCGTGGGACTATGTGTCCTTGTACTTTTCACCTCCTGAGAACTGAGGAACTGAAGCTACTGGCTGAATAAACATTTGCTTTCCTATCACATGTTTACAGATGAAAATGATCAGTGTCATATAATAACGTGTGTGCGTGTGTGTGTGTGTGTGTGTGTGTGTGTGTAAAGGAAGGACACGTACAGATGCAAGCTGTTGTGAGTGTAATTACCTGTGTGTGTTTGAAACTTTACTCCCAGTTACTCCCAAGGATGCAAAAATTCCAAATTAAAAAGCAATTAGTTTATATAATCAAATCAAAGCAGACCACCTATTTTCTTGATGAAGCTTTTAGTGTTAGTGTGCATTTGTAGTGTGTCTAAACTGAGTGTGTGTTTGGGTTTGTATGTCTAGACTAAAAGTGTTTGTGTGTGAGTGCGTAACTTAAAACGGCCCATTATTGGAGTCTCTTAGAAATGTGGTGGGAACTGTTCTTTAATCTCTCCACCTCTTTTGAATCCTGGCCTCTACTCATGCATATTCATAGATAGGAAACAAGATGAAGAAAGCAGAGGAGCAGAGCATCAGAAAATTACAAATTAGGGGCTTCTCACTTAGATTTACCCATGTGAAGATGAAAAACATGTTTATTGTTGAATTAAGAGTATGTATTATTCATTCAGGGTTTTTAAACTTTCTGATACCACTGATCAGTTTGTGATGGATGCCCTTCCTAAAATACAAAGACGGCTATATACTTTAAAGTATACAAAACCCAAAAATTAAGCATGATATTATAAAACAACATGCTGTTTACAAAATAAAATAAAATAATCACAATTGATCTAGTAATTAATTATTTGTTTCTACAAAGCAGGATTAAACTATAATATCTTAAAATATATTATTGGACCCTAGTTTGAAAACCCTTGTGTTAAAAGAAAATAACCAGTAATGGAAATGATTAATTTTTTTAAACTGTGGAATATACATGTATATGCGAGGAATTACTCTACAAATAAACTACTATATATTGCTGTTTTCAATAACACGACTGGGTCTGTTTGTTTTACTACAGGGAGGGGCCATTTCCATTCTGACCTCCTGTGAGAGGCCGCAGGATTTTGCAGGTGTGGTTCTCATAGGCCCCATGGTTCAAATGAACGCTGAATCTGCAACACCCTTCAAGGTAAAAAAACGCTATAGTGACAGTCAATTCTTCTTTCTCCCCAATTATTTGCATTTAATATCCACCGCAACTGGAACATTAGATCTGCTGCCGCCTGCAGTAAGACTGTTAAATGCAATCAAATAACAATAGCTTTCAAATGTCAGCTGTCAAATAACAGCAGTAGAGCTCTCAGCGGTGTGGCAGGCAGCAGTGATTTCTCTATTCAGTCAATCTCTGCCTCTCATCATATGTCAACTATGAACATGTTCCAATTGAATTTAACAACCAGAAAGTATCCAAATAGCCTTTGTGTTCATTTGGAAGTATTTCGAGTATCTATTGTTTAATCATTTCAAACACACAGATTTCTGTGAATTACTTTGCTTTTTTAAAATATGCCGTTTTGGATCAGTAATTTATCTAAAGCAATAACATTCATACATTTTAAGTGTGGATTAAGTCCAGGGCCATTGCCTGTTTATTCAATATGTGAACATTTTAACTTGTGTTCTCTGTTTAATTTGTAAATTTGAGAATGTTTCTATTAAGTTTTTAAAATATACAAATATGTAAATTCTGTAATTCAGTATTTGGTGTGACAGAAATGTTCAGTTCTCTGTTGTAAATCGTCAGTATCTGTGGATTTTTGGATTCTTTGCAGGTTTTCATGGCAAAAATTCTAAACCGCTTGACTCCCAAACTCTCTCTTGGTTCGATCGAGTCAAAATGGGTCTCACGGGATCCCAAACAGGTACAGGGATCTATGTCAAAGGTCTTCTGTAGAAGTAGGGCAATGTATATGTGTGTAAATTTCACACTGACAGTTAGTGTTTGAATAGGGCTAAGTAGACAATCTGGCAGCGTTGTTTATAATGTTTGCTGTTAAAACCGTATTTACACAGTAAACCTACTCTTTCAGACTGAAGCATATACGTAGTGATAACATATGAATGTAGTTTTCTTCATAGCTTGGGTCTGGAATACTGTTACGTCCACAGAAACAGCTGGTTCCATTTATTCAGCCATAATACACAACATATAAACATCATAATGTCAAATAGATTTCATTGTAATTGTTCAAAACCTCAGGTTTATTTTACTCTGTTTACTGAGTGTAGTCTTAAGCAAACAGTTACTATTATATTAGGATCATGTTTGTAATCCTATATAACCTCCACTTGTCTGTTAGGTGGAGGCATATGACACAGATGAGCTAAATTATCACGGAGGGCTGCGCGTCTCATTCGGAATGCAGCTGATGGAAGCAGCAGCTCGTATTGAGAGAGAATTACCCAATATCACATGGCCCTTCTTCATTCTCCATGGCGATGCCGACAAGCTTTGTGACATCAGAGGCGCTCATCTAATGTACAATGAGGCCAAGAGCACTGATAAAAAACTGAAGGTGAATCAAACGTGCATAAACATGGACCAAAAAAATGCAAAAATTAACATTCTGTCATCATTTGCTCATCCTTTGTGGGACACAAAAAATATATTTTAAAAAATGTTTCAATGTTTGTTTTTTCAGGTTCATGCAATAGAAGTCATTGGGGTCCAAAGTTGTTTTGGACCCTGTTGACTTTCAGTATATTAACAAAAATTGTTGAAACATTTTTCAACAAAATATCTTCTTTTGTGTTCTGCAGAAGAAAGAAAGTCATACAGGTTTGGAAAAACATGAGTGTGAGTAAATGATGACAGAATTTTTATTTTGGGGTGAGCTATACATTTAAACCTCAGAACTCGAGGTTTGTGAATATGATCTGAGCTGTTGTTGTCCCAGTAGATGTTTTGGATAGGATAAACTGATCCAGATGCACATTCATGCAGTACTCTGAATAAAAACACATATCATAGACCTCCACCAATATTCATGCACACACTGTAAAAAAAAAATCATGTCATTTTTACAGGAAAAACCACAGCTGTGGTTGCTGGAATAATTCTGTAAAAATACAGTGAAAATGTAAACATATTTATGGAACAAACTGCAGTTTAAAACCATAAATTACAAAAAAATAAAAAAATAAACAAATAAAATAAAATAAAATAAAATAGAAAATCCAACAGCCCTTTTCTGTTGAATTAGATTATTAGCCATGCTGCTACTAAAATGTGTTTTTTTACCTTTAACATATACTGACAAACACCTTTTTTACTTCCAAAATGTATTAGCATTTACTGTAAAATTACATGAAATGTAAGGTTACATCTATTTTACCGTTTTTTCCCCTGTATAAAGTAAGGAAACCTACTTACTGTTATTTACTGTGGTATTTTTACAGTCTTTTACAGTTTAAATGACAATAATTTTGTACAGTTTATGCCTTCCTAACCCACAGATCTCTATGTGTTTTTGTGACCAACAGGTATATGAAGAAGCCTACCATGCCCTACATCATGACTTACCTGAAACAGTTGAGTCTGTCTTAAAGGAGGTGAGCATCTGGATCCTGGAGAGACTCCCCAACCTTCATGGGTCTTAGCTGTCAATCACCGCATGCACACTTGCCTAAGCCCCACCCTCGACTGAATCTTTCATCTCTACTGACAAAGAGATGTCTGATTGCACTACATGCCAACAAAACTACTCTCATTCTAATCTGCCTAGGTGATAACATAGATATGTCTAGGTAGATACAGTAGTAGCGGCTGTTTCTATGGCCACTATATGTAAGCCGTCCACCATATTCATAAACCTGTATGTCTGCAAAAGTAGTTAAACGCATATATGAATATCTACATCTGCAATAGACTTCAGCAGACGGTTTTGCTAAACTAACAAAATACAACAAGACAAAGCCGACATTTAAAAGGTACTGTAGTTTAAAAACCTGTAATGTTGAGTTAATACAAACACAAACCAACACATTCTTACCTGTGAAAGTTTATCCAGTTTCTTTAGGAATTTAAATTTCGGCGGTTTTTATATCCAGGCGCTGCTCAATGAAACTTCACCGTTCCAAGATGGCAGAGGCATACATGCTTTGAGCGGTCAAATGTGGTGTCTACCTTTATATATCTATGGGTAATAAGAAGTTATTAGTAAATGACCTTTGACCTAGAGATCCAATTAAGCTTTAATATGGCCAGTAAGTGTTCTGTGGGAGTTTATATTCCCTGTTAAACTTCAAAGGCATCAGCACTGCGGGGCATGGTTTGTGCATTACCATAGCAATCATCATGAGGAATGTAATGCACCCGGTTGCCCTCAGTGCTGTGCTCTCTTTTGTGTTGCCACAGTAATAGAACACAGCTGCAATTTGTGCTTTGTGATGTCCACTGCTCATAAGAGATGCAGTGCTGCCCCCGCTGGACAACAGCAGTACTGCATTCTGCTGTGAGCACAGTTACCAAGGCAACTCAACCTTATATTGCATATGGCTTGGCAGAAAAACAAACTGAACCTACAGAATGAGAATATGGTAATGCTTTGAGACATTCAGAGAGCAAAATGTCTGCTGGGCAAATGTAATATTGCACTCGAAGAGATCAATTAGATGATCTCTACAGACACATCTATGCAGGAGATCCCACAGATTCCGATTTATACACTATATATACCCACAATAAGGAGAATTGGAAACGGTTTTTTTTGTCTGTTTTAAATTTCTTTTTGTGGTTTGACTGTTTCAACCACCTCAGACTGTTCCATTCCTTGGAGTAAGTGGAGAAGTAGCTGTTCTGCAGCTGGATTTACTTAATATGAAACCTATTTACAGCTGATTCTTTCTTATGGGTTTTGGAATTGTAATATTTTATTCCCTTATTTTATACAAGCATTTCGTTACTTTGACTACTTTATTATTAATAAATATGTTACTGTTGAAATTATAAGATGTTCACATTAGCTTTTGGCCTCATTGTAGACCTCAGGGTGCGCATGGGGTTTGTAGCTCTAAAACAACATGAAATTGTAAAAGGTCAGTCGTTTACACCAGCTTAACATTTAACACGACTGTTTTGATTCAGACAAAGGAAGGTTTTGTTACAGAGATTCATCTGTAATCTTCAAAGGCATTTTATCAATGAATGTAGATCAATGAAGGTTTTATTGAATGTTACATTTAATGGAAGCAACAAGCAAAAACTTTCTCTAGCTTATTTTTTATTTTATTTTATTTTTTTTGATTGATTGATTTAGATCAGTTAGTAATAATACTGCTATCTGTGGTGTGAACAGAAATGAAATGTCCAGCACAAGATTGTGAATAGTGTGCATGTTTGTTAAGAGATTATGTAAAAAGAAACTATAGTTTGGATGTTTGTTTCACACGTAAAGCATTTTATTAAGTATATTGTCTCTCAATCATTTGAAATGGATCACTTGTAACACTTGTTATGAGAATTTGTAGAATAACTAAATCTTTATAAGTGATAATCCTCTGTGACTTTGACTGTTTCTGTAACTGTTATAAAATCTTCCTAAGGTGGAAGTACTAGGAGCACTGTGATCGGAGGAGAGGCTAATATTCTCAAGGACATTATCTTTACATTGGGCAATAATGCATGATTCATTTGGATTAGAATTGTCCATCTGAGTTGTTTGCCTTTACTATGGCATCTAAAATCCTCTCCTGCTGTTGCACTGTCCTAGTAAATGGCACTTTTAATATTAAAAGGGTTCTGAATTCTTGCATAAATACTGCAATATATTAAACAGAGAAATTAAAGCTATAATGTGATTTAAATAATTCTCAGTATGGTCAGTTAATAGTCTCTCAATTGTAAAGTCTGTAAAATAATAAATTTGAAATGCTAAATGATAAGTAGTTTCTGTGGATTTTTTATTCTTCAGACTGATCCAAACACAATGGATTTTAGCTTTGCTCCACTGTCTAAAGAAATTCCTTTTATCTGATTTTTTTTTTTTTAATTTTTATATATATTTTTTTTATTGAGTGAGTGAGTGAGTGAGTCAGCGAGTGATTTTGTGCCTTTAACATCTCATGGATATTAACAGCCCTGTGCCATGATTTGGGTCATATGGTCATGAGTTCTGATTAAGCAGCAAAAATCCCCTGGCGTGTAAAAAAACCCTCCTATCCAATGCGACAGAGATTTGTGGTTTAGTCTTGATATAAATGCCAGAATTAATTATGCCTGGAAAAATAGTTTATATAGTCTCCAGTGAAAATTCATTATAAGGATCTTTTTTTTTGTAACCAGATAGTGAAAAACTAAATTACACTCTGATTTGTTCTAGAAAACTGTCCTCTGAAGTCACACATCTATTATTCCAGTGAGCATGTTTCCCTTGGTGCACCTCTGTCCCAGTTTCTCCAAGGCAACAGGCTTGTGCTTTTAGCGTCAGTCTTTTAAACTGTCAGGGAGGCCTAGAGGTAACTGACATATTCACTCAAATTATATGTATATGTATAATATATGTATAGTATATGTATAATAATTAAAAATAAATAAAAATGCAAACAGTGAAAGTCCTTAATGTTTATTGGTACCTGAAAGCATGACCAAATTTGACAAAATATTGAATAACCAATAGGTTAACCATCTAAGACCATCTAATAACCATGCAAAAAAAAAAAAAAAAAAGTGTAGATTTTTGTGGATGACCAACATATACCTTTTCTGTGAACTTGAGTTCTGCCCTAACACAATACTGTTTCCTAATATTTCCTTAATATTCCTTTAATCATGTTATGAAGAGTATTATGGTTAAACAATATGATAAAAGGAAAGTCACCATTCACTTACACCTTTCCTCCATACAATAAAATGAATGGTGACTGAGACTAACATCTCCTTTTGTGTTTCAGAGAAGAAAAAGGGGAAAAAAAACAAAGGTTTGAAACAACATGTTGGTGATTAAATGTCAATCCTCATTTTGGGATGAGCTATACCTTTAAGATGAGAGGAAATCCTCAAATCAAGATGAACTTTTTTATACCCGGCAGGGGGCGCAAGAGGTCCCTCGAGGAAAATGACTGGAGGCTTTAAAGGTAGGTTCTGTGTGGCCATGGCAACGGCTTTACCTGCGACCTGAATGAAGACCCGAGAATAGATCGACGGCTCTATATTTACTGACAGGGAACTCCTTCTCTTTTGGCATGAATGTGTTTCGTGAGTTGTCCATCTGCGATCATTTGCTCCTTGGAGCCTTTCCAGGAATCGACAGTTAGATTGTAGCCTTGCTTGCTTTCAAAGTAACTCAAATCAGTTAACCAGCTTTTCTTTTTGATCATAAAAGTGAATAATTTACGTTTTACGGTTGCATATACAACGCATTTATAGAATTAAGGACTCTACACGTTTCATATGGAGTTTTCGAAGATAGCTCCACCGTGGGGCGTTTTGTCATACTTATTCCTTCACTTGTATTTTTGAGAGAGTGTTTCTGTATGTTTCTCAACGCCCAACTCTGCCTGAGGTCTGAATTTGGCCCTGAACCCCCAACTACAGCCCCGGTGATAACTCGTCTTCACCCACTTCCTAAATCTCGCACGCTCTCTTTAAAGGGGCGGGGCTTCTGTCTCATGCTGCTCTACGATTGGTTGATTCCGACGTCCATCAGGTCTTGACGTTCTGGCTCGCTCTCGAACTCTGACCGCGCCCCCGAGGCTCAGCGGCTCGCGCGGCTGAGAAGGAGAGAGTGCGCGCCTCGTGAGGAGGCACCAATAGTCTGTTGTCACAGGAAAAAAACAAGAACATTTCAGCTCATACATGGCGAAATTTGTTTTACTCGACGTCCAGACACATATCCATTCCGGACCGCGGCTCTGACAACGACAGGCGACGCGAATATCTGCAGCTCTGAGAGGTTGGAGTTTACCGAGGGTTTTCGTAGCAGTTTCGTGTTTGGAGGCGCGCGAGTGCCGGTGTCGTCGTCTCCGTGGGTGCCGTTTCGTGCTTTCCGGTGACAGCTGACACTTGTCCCTGTTTCCGAAGACCAGAAGGCCTGCTCTGTCTCCCTCCTGTCCGGTTCACCCGGTGTCCCTGTCAGCGCCGGCCCGCCTGCACACTCACCCCGGCGCGGCCTCGCTCCTTCTCGAGCCCCGGCAACGACACAGCTAACTTACCTCCCCGGTAGAGCCCGGTACCCACACTCCTCTAAAACACCTGCTGTGTTTACAACGACCAACGAAACAGGGAATCCTAGGAGAAAAACTGAGAAGAGAGACGGGACCCGTGCGCTGGTGATATAGACAGACGGAGCTGTCATTCAACATATCAGCAGTTCTCTGAATTTACATAACGTTATATTAAGTTTATTCTTTCACGGGACTGGCTTATTCTCTCGTGCATATCCGTTATTAAGGTATTAGACAACAAAACGTCGTATATAGAAACTAAACACGCTTTGTGCAAAGGCAAGGCCTCGTCTGCTAACTCAGATAGCTGCATCGCTAACTCTCAGCCCGGGTTTAATCAGCTTCTAATCTTATTAACTGCACTTTTTGACTCCTATTCATCGCTTTCTTTGTACCATACGACACAATAGAGGAGCGATTTTAATTTTAAGTCACTGGTTAAACGCACAGTACAGTATCCTTGCCAAGAGATCTGTTGAGCAGGAGGAGGAAACAGCGCTGTCAGCCTTTATAATCTGCTACTCGGCCTGATTAATTCCCACCTTGGGAAACAAAAACCGAGGAGTCTTATGTGTTGGGCTGGTTTCAGCTGACCTTTGCTACCAAAATTAACTAAGTCCATCGCGTGATTTCTTGCGCGGCAACCCCGCTGCATGCACTGATACGGGAAAGACTTGATTTATATTTTTGTACCATAGTTCAGGAGCCATTTAGAACAGGGTCAGATATCTGCACAAACCCCCTACTACTGTTTAGACATGAGTATTGAGATTCCAGTCGGTCTGACGGAGCTGCTTCAAGGCTACACCGTGGAGGTGCTGCGCCAGAGGCCGCCGGACCTGGTGGAGTTTGCCGTGCAGTATTTCACCCGCCTGCGGGACACCAGGAGCCAGGACGGGTCCGGGGCCGCCTCCGCCGCCAAACCCGGGGGCAAGGGAGTGATGTTTGATGGAGAGCCGATGCAGACCGAGTCGAACGGCGACGAGGATGACGAGGACGATGACTCAGATTTTGAGCGTGAGTGCCTCTTTATTAAACGCGCTTATTACACCGCATGTAAAAGAGATGATATTGCTGTTTGCGTTTGTTTTAGTGGATAGTGTGTTTGCACGGCTAACAAGGGTGTCAGGTTTCTCTTGTGATGGGTAACGTGTGGAATAACCTCATCTAGGCTGTTTCCATGGCACTCGCTCGAGCTCTCATCCATGCGCTTGATTGACAGAGTGACAAGTGGCATCCCCAGTTACCCGCGATGCATGCAGAATTAAGAAGAGGCTAGACTGCACGCTTAATGGATTTGCATTAATATTGATGTACTTTCGTTTTTGAATAGAGACGGATTGTTATTTGTGTGTGTGTGATCGGGCTGGCGATGTTAGCCCATTCGTGCTGTATGAATTGCTTGTATGAATGGATGCAGGCTGGCCATTGAGAATGCTAACAGGGATTTTTCATAATGGAGAGAGGTGCGCTCGCGCACATCAAAGCAGCGCCTCTTTCCTTTCATGTAGAGCAGAGCGAGCAGCTGCGCTTTCCTAGTGGAAACCAAGCTGATTTCACTGGCAGACATTTCTTAAGTCAGCAGTTGTGAATTTATCCATTGAGAGAATTCTGGGCTGTGGAGAACAGTTAGGAAGTGGTGCGGAAATGGATACAGGGATTATAACATCTTCCCAAATCGCTTAATCATATTTCATCAAGCCGCATAATATGCAATGCCTGCATATGACTGAGTGGATTATGGCTTGTTTACAATGACTGTTTGTAATATTTAATTCTGTAATTGTTTTCACAACCTTTTGCTAAATAGAATGGGGAAATCCATGCCTATCTGTGTGCTAAATCTGGTTTTAGATCATTTAGATTATGTGCCCTTTCAGTGGTTTAGATTCCAGCAGGTACATCAGTCACTTCTCACGTTCTAATAGGCATACTTCACTACTATATAGTATGCAAAAAGCAGTATTAGAATGTCTGAATAAGCAACAGTAAGTACATTTACATGCACGGTTATATTCAGGCAGCTTTGTCCAAGTATACATGACACAATTTCAAATCAAATGTTCAAAGGATTCGGTTGGACTAAAGTGTTTACATGCAATAGTAAGAAGACAATATCTATTGCGCAAACAGTGCTGAGTGAAACACTGCATCCACTGAGATTGTGAGGTGTACAGCCAGTTTCATATTCATAGGAGTTGATGGATTCGTAAAGTTGAGAAATTAAAAAAGGTGGACATCTGAGCTGAGTAGCTCTTTTTCTAGTTCAAGTGTAGTTACCAAGAAAGTTGTTGTTATTTGACAACACCCAAGAAGATTATTTTCACAGTTGTTGTTAGTACATCATTGGCCATTGAACATCTGGATGAAGGGACAGTGCCAAGATGGCAGATGTGCTATATTTGAGAATGTTTTCATATTTTAAATTCGTATTCATACAGCCCATTTGAATCAGACCCAACTTTATGCACATTCTGCAGGACCCCCCTTCCATTTAACATAATTTATTGGACTCTCCCGGTTTTAATGCAAGTAAAAAAATAAATAAAATTCTTTATGAAGTACACCCCCTCAGGGATTTGTTTAGTAAGGTTTTACCAGAAAAGATTTTAGATTTTTTTTAATCATATCAAATATAATTTTATTTGCTGTATTTTTGTGTTTGTTTGGTTTTATTTTGTGTTTGTAACTCTTGTATTATTCCAACTCAGCTTTTGCCATGACGAGAGCCTTAGATGCTGACATAACAATAAAAAGAAATTTAACTACTAGGCCTACTACTCATGTAAATCAGTTAATTTGCTCGTCAGCATATCCAATCAGTATAGTAGGCTTGGACTGAACAGCATGCAGAAGAGAATGGAGGAAAAGAGGGCAGGATGGGTTCTGCGTGAGAGATGTGTTGTTCCACAGCTGAGCTTCTGTGAACTAAGGAATCCAAAGCATGCTGGGGCAGGGTTGACGCATTAAGGACCATCCCACCTTGATCCTTCTTTCTTTGCGTCATGCTGTCAAGAAAACATCTGCACATCATCACTATTGATTGGCCTGGCAATGTATCATGCAGGAAGTTAGGATAAATTTGAGTTGCTCTTCCAGGCTTGCATATGCAAGTATTGATGCTTTCTTTGAGAATTTAGATGCATGATTGGTTGAAAAGTAGATCGAAGAATTGCTGTAAGTAGTTTCAGATGTTTTGCTAACTTCCGCCAGACTTAGAACTGAATTAGAACACCACAACCCTTCAACCACATGGCCTCTCTACAAAACCCCAAACCTGAATGCATGAAATTATTGACAAGCAGCAAGCATTTCTGATTGGCCTATAGTTGTTACAGACAATTTATGTCTGATATCTCTTAACAAAAAAAAAAAAAAAAAATTAAATTAAATTCAGCCTTAAATGTAGTTACTGTTAGAAAAGATCTATTGAAAATTGAAGTGAAATGAATTGGAGAATAATTAATGTGTAAAGTGCAAGTGCATAGCTTGTGTGTTTTATGTCCTCTGTGTGAAGAAGAGGGTACTCTTTGTTTTAAGCAGGATAAATAGAGTGGAACAGAGAAGTCTGTTTTATGGACTCAGAGACACTACTCACACAACAGCCACCTGCAGATACTCTAACAGTGAGTCAAAGAACCTGTTTGTGCTCCTCACCACTGCTGGGTATCCTGTTGTCATTGTGATTTGTTAAGATACAAGCTGTAATATTGTTATTGCATCATCTGAAATAGGGCTGTCGTGGTGAAGGAATTTCCCTTGCGGTAATTTTGATTGTCTCAATAGCGCGGTATCACCGCGCGCGTGTGTGTGTGTGTGTGTATATATATATATATATATATATATATAGCTCTGATCCTCGAATCTGAATGGACGAGACTATTTCTGTTGATATTTCACCTGCGTGTTCTAGAGGGCTGTCAGTAGCTGCATTTCCATCCATCTATTTTTATGCGCATTTTGGAATATCGCATAAAAAAACGCTGGATGGAAACGGCAAGATGCGCATAACTTCTAAAAATGCGCATAAAAAAACTTATGCGCACATTTGAGTAGGATAAACTTTTTATCCGGTAAAAATGCGCATAAACTATGATGGAAACACATTTACCGAATAAATTCCTCCATGCGCATCAAAAAAGTCATGTGACTTTGCGCTATGAGACGGGATAACTTGACTAACCAGCTGACCGATCTCGTTCACAGCGTCTATAAGTTGTTGTAGTCACTCTGAAAAGCCTGAGCAAAGTCTGTCATCAAAGTATTTCTTTATAATTGTCTTACACGACTGTGTTCCCAAACAGCTGGCATCCTCCTCAGAACGCAGTGACAGCATTTATTGTGTTACGTCTGCTCTCTCTGAGGCGCAAGAAATTTATATCATATATGCAAATTATTATTTATTATTATATTATTATTATATTTAGTGCCACAGTTTAGCAGTAAGTGACGATTTTGTTCTCTTTGACTCGTTGGATGGAAACGGTGCTTTATTCGCATATGTTTTATGCAGTATTCCAGTTTTGCGCATAATTTAAATTCGAACCTTTGGATGGAAAGCTAGTCAGTGCAGTTTCATTGTTGCGCCACAAGGTGGCATCAGGTGACTGTCTTTGAGTGAGTCTTTAAACCGTTCATTCAACTACACGTTCAAAAGCGCTGATTCATTCAAAGAAAGATGTAATGAAACACGCTGTTGAAATCATTTTAACTTTGAGCGACACTTTTAAAGGCTCAGCTGACCAGCAGAGCTTCGATGCTAAGACAGATTCCGCTTTCCTTGGACATGATAACCTGTTTTCACAAATATACAAGGCTCAGCCTGAAGGACAGACGCAGGTAATCGCACGCGCTCAGTCGATCTCTCTCTCATTTGCTGTCTGTTTAGGCCTGTTAAGTGCAAATCTACTGAGCCTCTGTACAAATCAGCATGGTACACATTGTTATCATTACTAATATTCAGTACATATGCACCAAGTATAAAACGAGAAGGGCGTAGCCTTACGAAAAATTAAAAAAAAAAGGGAATATCATGGTTGTTGCATTCCTCTGCGGTTTTGCTCGTCAATAGCGCGATATTGCGGTTATCGCGACAGCCCTAATCTGAAACTCATTAGTGACTGTGAACCTTTTTCACATTACAGGAATATACAGAACTAAATCTTGAAAAAGGGAACTGTAATTTTTTCAGGCAGTTAGCATGTCGTCACAACCATAACTCAGAAGGTTTTTTGACCTTTACTGAGTCAAAACCGTGTTTTTGCGGTTTGTCAAGAATGAACTAACAGTAAAGCAGCTAAATAATTTGTGTTAAAATGGCTAACATTAAAGTAACATTAAGAATTGTTGCACAATATTTCGGTGGATGACACATACACACATATACAAATTTATATACCTAAATAAATATATAGTGCAGCTAAAATGATAAATTCCAGTGAATCAAAACCAGACCAACCAGTTAAGTCACCTATTTTACTACTTATATCTATATCAAGTAGCTACATGAGTATGCAAGTACTTAACTGGTTGGTCTTGTTTTGATTCACTGTACTTTTTGCTGTTCACTGTTTTCACTATAAGAATGTGAAAAATAATATTAAGAGCATTTGTACTCTTGTACATTTTTCACACTCAGTCTTAATCTTTATTTAGATTACAGAAAGAAAAATGGAATAATACCTGTGTTTGTCTTTATTACGGGACCTGTCACATATTAGGAATGCACATGTTTTTTGTCATTCACAGTGCTTCAGTACCTGTTTTTTTTTTTTGTCTGTGTGTGTATTGTTTGTGTGTTTTGTATGCCTGGGTGTGTCTACATATGTTATTCTTTATGTCTGAGGTTTTGATAACAATCTAGACTTTAGCACTTCCTCTTTATATATCTATCAGCAAGAGGGTGACAGACTACCCTGGCCCTGTTTGTTCTTCCCACCCTGGTCATTGATTTCAGAGGCAGCATTATAGTGTGGTTGTAAGAGCTTATGAAGTGCTATTATCTCAGTAGCCGGTCATAGACTTTAGGTTATTACATTATTTCTGCATTTTGAGTACTTCACTGGTAGAAAATAAGTTAAGATGGAATTATATTGCTTTAAGAGTTCAGACTGTTATATTACACTTGTGGCATAATCCACCCGTCCTTAGAGCAGTGCACCAGAGCTGTTCCTTCTCAAGGCATCATGGGTAAGGCCAAAGGTTAAGCAGGATGTGGAAACCCTGCACATTATTGTCATTGTTGCCTATACTATTTTAGTCTTTAATTAAATCTAATCTTTAATGTCCTCTCTTTTTCCCACTCAGCAGAGAGGGAAGCAATGCTCTGATCCCGTTTATGCTTGACTTTAATAGACAACACCACACACAAACACACAAGTTTTTTTTGTAAGATGTTTGCAGGTCAGTCTGATTAGTGTTGGTGGCTCAAGGAGAGGAGGTCATTGGGACAGGAGTTTAACCAACCGGACGACTCCAGTTGCGAAGTGTACACTTTGATTGGACGTGCTTTGACCTTCAGCTAGCACCACATAATACTGTATCAGCCAATCAGAGAGGAGTTGAAAGAACAGAAAGTGACCTTGTCCAGTCGGGGTGCAGATTAAGCAGACGGATGGCCTTGTCTAATCAGAGCCAGTGCTGACCTTGCCTCTAATGTTCATGTCATGCACACACAAACACACTTTTGCAGATTAATTTGCATCACCGAATGTTCACATATGCATTTGTAAAGTTTACAGAAAGTGAAAGAAATTGGTATATTTGAGTAAATAACTATCTCTGTTGATCCCTGTATTGTAGATGTCATTCATGCTCTCTCACTCTAAGTAACCCTCTGGCTGCCAGTAAGGGGTTAAATCCACAGGCACAGAGCTAGACAGATCCACACTATCCACACTGCCTTATAAGGGCTAAAGGGAGAGGGAGAGAGAGAGAGAGGGAGAAATGGAGCACTGCAGAAAAAAAGATAGACAAAGTTTTTAGAGAGTGCAGGGAAAAGAGGGATATGGAGACATCAAGATTGATTGCTTACAGCAGGAAGGGGAGAGAGAGAGAAAATACAGCCAGCTCTGTAGCATATTGGGATTTTGATTCTGTTATCCAAACAGGGCTCGCAAAATCGCTAGCCCGACGTCCCGGGGCTATTGTGTTTTCCAGTTGGGCTACCAAAATGTATCACCGCCCTGCCCGACGGGCTACCTTAAATACAGGGCTCCCACGGGTCCTTAAAAACTCTTCAATTTAGTTGTATCAAACTTAAGGCCATAAAAAGTTTTAAATGCGTTAAATGGTATAAGAAATGTCTTAACTATACTTTCAAAAGGTCTTACAGTTGGGAACTGAAAGACAAGAATGGCGATACAGCTGGATTAAACTTAAAAAGTCAATGATGCAATTGAACAAATATGAGCGCTGCACGTTTCAAGTAAAAACGCGGCGCAGATGTCTTTATGTGAATGTATCTGAAGGGAACCGACTGTCCTCAGAAATGCGTCATTGGCATTTTTATTTAATCTTACCTATAATGCCTGATAAAGCAGCGTTTATGAGCGCGGACGGTACTGCTTTGTGTACAGCCGCTAACAGGCAGTTTCTCTGAGGAAAACCGCTGTATTAAGCCGCTCCTAAAGCGCCACCTCGTGGCAGAGAATGAATTTGCATTTCCACTAAGCCTTTCTTGCTGTTTATGGTCAGATCAATGCAAACATCGACCCATGTTTTTACGAAGCAAACACATAGAGTTGTAAATGAGAAAGAAGTTAATGTGCCTTCTAAAAATCTAAACAATCAAGACAGTAATATTTATTCGTTTTAAATTAATATAATTTATATGCTTGATTTGTCCCTTTTCATAAAAATGGTCTAAAGGCTGAAATGCTGTGTAAGATTTTTGTTTTTGTGAAAACCTGTATCTGAACTGTAAATCATGTCATTTTATGGCTTAATACTGTATGTTACCATAGACATTGTCCAACCCCGCTCATACTGTTCATTTTACTTGTGCAGCTCTTAAAATGGGTCATAAATCGCCTTAAATTTATTTTTTAAAAATTCCGCAGATACCCTGTAAATAGTGAAATAAAATTCCTTCCTTCATGTTTGTTGATATTTGTGTATTGAAAAATATTTTTCATTGACATTTAGACTCCTATCTGATTTTCTATATTTAAAAAAAAAAGGGGTCTTTTTTTTTTTTTATTTGGGCTAGTTAAATTAATTTTCGGGCTACCAAAATCTGAAGAGTACCTGCCCGAAGGGCTACCAGGGATTCTGAAATTTTGCGAGCCCTGCCAAACCCCTGACGAGCAAGAAATATTCATGAAAACACATTGCCTCAAACAAGGTGTTTTGTTGAGTTATAAACTGGGGTTCTTGAATTGGTATGGTAATGTTACATAGTGTAGTATGTTTTGTGCTTTTGCAAATGTGCATGAGTTAGAACAATTCATTTGAAATTGTAGTATTGATTGGTAAGAGTGCCCAAATTTTGTGGGCTCTGAAATGTACCAACTTTTTTGTCAGTGTATAACCCACATAGTTTTCAAATATTTTGTGCTGAATTTTTTGTAAGTTTTGTGTGAAATATTTGCAATACAATGAAGTAAATATTAATTTGTTATTGTTACTAATTTATTTTTATATTCATATATTTGTTTTTTCAAAAAATGTGTAAAAAAAAAAAAAGTCAATGTAAAATAAATGTTAATGTCATGTACAGTACTGTTTAAAAGCTTGGGGTGAGATTTTTTAAATGAAATTAATACTTCTATTAGTCAAAGATGCATGAATATCGATAATTGAACACTGACACTGAATACATTCATGATGTTACATATGATTCATCAAATCATAAAAAAATGTAGCATGGTTTCCACAAAAATATTAAGCAGCCAACTGTTTGCAACATTAATAATACAGAATGCCAAATCAGCATTTTAGAATGATTTCACAGAGATCATGTGACACTAAGGACTGGACTTTACTGTAAATTGCTGAATATTCAGCTTTTTACCATCACAGAAATAAATCACATTTTAAAATATATTCAAATAAAAAAAGTTGTAAAACTGTATTTTTGATCAAATAAATGCAGCCTTGGTGAGCATTAGAGACTACTTTAAAAAATCATTAAAAAAACCTTACACACCCTAATCTTTTCAACAGTGTACATCTTGTTTGATATTATTAAATTGCATTTTGTTTTTGTTTGTTTGTTTTGGCCGTGTTGTTCTCTAGATATTGTTATAAACATTTATAGAAAACCCATAATGGTTGACTGGTTGGAGTACCTGTATGCATATTATATGTGTGTTGCTATTAACATTTTAGTATGGTTGTTTATGCATGTTGTGTGAGAGAAAGCACACAAGTGTTTGTAGTTTAGATGCTGACTCTCACATGATGTGTTTTTAGCTGTACCATCACAGAGATCAGACACACACATTCTGCTTACTTTTAAAATTACTAGTCTCTTCTTCTGGGTAATATTTGCCAGCAGTGAGAGAGAATGATAAGGCTTCGGGTACATGAGGATATCTAGAAAGACATGGAGAGAGATAAGAAGACAGACAGAACAACACTTAAATTTTGCAATTCTTTGCAACATTCTTTGCAGTGGTGTTTGTAGTTACTGTTGCTCATACTTAAAAGTGATTTGAGCAAACTCTTAAAGTTAAACCAGAAAACTCTGGCATGTTTGTACTTTGGACGTAAATGCTGACTGAAAGACTGAACATGGGCAAAAAGTCCCATTGACTTACATTGAAGGAGAGACTTAAACCATATATACAGACAAGAAAATCATAGTGAGCCTAAATTATTAACCATTAAAGCATGAACATTGATGTTATGTCATAGCTGGGTTACACTTTAAGGCAAATTACATGCTAAAATGGTTTTGCTTTTTTTTTTTTTTAATTATTGAAAACATTAATTTTAATGTTTTTAAAAAGTCTCTAATGCTCACCAAACATTTGGTCAAAAATACAGTAAAAACAGTGACTCATGAAATAATACAATTAAAAAAAACATCAATTTTAATAAATTTTATAATGTAATTTATTCCTGTGATGGCAAAGCTGAATTTTCAGCAGTCATCATTCCAGGTTTCAGAAATCATTCTAAAGGCTGGAATACACTACATGAATTTTGCACCGATTTTCCGCTGATTTACAGTTTGGATAAGTCGACACTAGTTGCTGAAAATCAGAGCCAGTCTGTAGATTTGAGTTGACAGATTTCATAAAAGTCATATAGTGTATAATGGTCACAGACTGTTTTTTTTTTTTTTTTTTTTAGGGTCAGACTATGAATCTGTCCAGTAGGGTTGGGTACCAAAACGCGGTACCAATATGGCACTGGTACCTATGTAACCAGTATGTACTAGAACCGAATCAGAGCGCAGATTTCGGTGCCTCATTTCGGTGCCATGCCTGAGCGATCGATTGAAATATTTGTCCTTTGTTTCTCCGAAACGAACGTAAGAAGCATCATCACCGGCACCGCACGTGAAAAATAATTTCCCGACTGAGAAAATGCACGTGAACTCAAGTCAGAAAGCTCTAATAATACAAGTCCAACAAATCTTTGTGCTGTTTTCACATTCCGACTTAAAAGCACAGCTTGGGAAATGAGAGCATCCGAGGAGCGCGTGAATGCAGAAAGTACACTTGCTCTGACGGCAGCAGGTAGCCTTCCATTAACTAGCTAAGCTAAACATGCTTAAATTAAAATGTCTAAAGCTAAAATTCTCTTGTATTCACGTATTTAAAACTGTTGTCCAACAAAAGAGAACATTATAACCTTTTTAGTCCACAACACCAGTTAAATGCTTCCTTTTGTGATCTGATGTAGCTTCTTGTCACAGAATGAGGCAGAAAATGTTCCATAGGCTACTAATACATCGATTAGCAATGGATTATAAATATACTTAATTATTATGAAAATACCAGAGATGACTTGAATAACACAGATAAACTATACATTGTCGTAGTTGAGTGTTTTTTTGTATTTGTTTTATCATTCAAAACGTTTATATCTTGTTTACTCAGTTTGATAGCAACGCCTTTGTCCATATTGGGGATTTCCTGGAGCTTCATGAGTTCCGTTACTTCTGTGACTGGATATGTGGATTTTTTGTGCGAGGGCGCCCTCTGGCGTCCAGTATGAATGAAAAAGACATGTTTAGTGCTAATGGCCAATCCAATTATTAATTGGTAATTTTTATTTATTTTTTATAATTTTTTTTATAAGTATCGGTTCGATGTGGCACCGGTATCGAGAAAAAAACAAAAAAACAAACGATACCCAACCCTACTGTCCAGTTGTCGAATATCAAACATGTTTGATTTTTTTCAGCCAAACATATTGCTTTCATTTGTCATGTGTCTTCCAGAAACAATGTGCACTTCATTGTGAGTTAGTTGTGATCGGCAAGGCCTTTAAAGTCAGGTATTGGTGAAGGCCAGTTTTTCTCTGTATTTACAAAGTCTATGATGCCTAGCATTTTCAAATTGTTCAGATTTTAAAAGTGGTGTAGTGTATTCTAGCCTTAATAATATGTTGATCTGGTGCTCAAGGAATATTCTTATTAATGTTGAAATCAGTTGTGCACATTGGAAATCATTTAAGGAGTCTTTGAATAGAAAGTTCAAAAGAATATCATTTACAGAACAGATCATTTAAAACAATTGCTAAGCCATTGTTGTCAAAAACAAGAAAAGTGGATGCAAGTATCGTTCTCTCTTGAAGCCATATGTACTCTATATTTGTGAGCTTGAAAATGTGGCAAGTTTAAAAAAATGCAACTACAAACGAAATATGAGAAGCATGGTGGAGGGAAAGATTTTCAGTAAATAACGTCTTCAATTACATGTCTGTTCCCCACACATGGCTATCATATGACTTCAGGAGACTTAGGCAAGTTATGTGGCCTTCTATGATATTCTAATTCAGCTTTTTTTTTTTGTCCCTTTTGTGTGTGTGTGTGTGTGTGTGTGTGTGAAAAAAAACAAACATAATACAGGCTCAAACTGACATGAGGGCGAGTAAATGATGACAGAACTTTGGTTTCCATGTGAACTACCCCTTTAATGATTCAAAATGAATTGACTGTGTATTCTTAGAAATATTGCTCTCACCCATTTTTCTTTTCCTTTTCTTCCTTCTTGTGTCACTGTTTCTTTCCCTTTTTTCCTCTCTCTCTCTAGTTGCCAAGAGAGAGTGAGTGGGTGTGTATTTGGGGGGATAGTTGTTAGAGCGATGAGGAGGTCTTCCTTGTATTTTGTTGTCATGGCAACTTTGGCCACTTGATATCCCCTACACGTGAGGTTGAAGCACCCCATCTCCTGATACTTCACGCGCTCATGCATGCACTCATTTCTTTGAGTGCTCTCACAACACAACTATGTATTAAGCCGCCTTGTCTGGGCAACATGCACACACACAGTGTTAAGTAATTTGCAAAGAGGTGCAAATCTGAAAGCTTATGTGTGAAATACACACAATTCGATGGTATTTAACATGAGCGTGCATGCCATGCATTACATAATGTGCATTGTGTTGCAGGTTAATTATTGTAAGAATGTGTTCAAAGTTTGAACACATTCTTACAATAATTAACCTGCAACACAACACAACACATGCATATTTTCAAATATTTGAATTTCAAACATTTGAAAATATGCGTGTTTAATGATTATGAGCAGAACTTCTTATTAAGATACTAAAAAGGAGTATGTATGTGAGAGAAAGATTATTGCTAGTTTTACACCAAAGAATTAATGGACTGATGGATTGTAACAGCGCCATGAGAAAGGAGGAGGAGGAGTGTGTGCAGACCTGCAGGGCTCCTGAGAGTCGTGCTAGTGCACTCAGCTGTGATCGTACACACATAATTGCAATCTCCTGAAACTAGTACAGCCTGTAGGACAGCCCTTTGACTGACCTTACCGAATATTTAACACGCCCACACAGTTACTGAAGGGCACATGTGAGATTTGGAGACTGAATTTGATCATTAACATTGTCTGAGTCTGCGGCTCTCAGAATTTGAACAGTCATTAACTCTCTTTCTGTCTTTCTCTCTCTCCGCAGCTCCTCCCCCCAGCCGATTTAACCGGAGAGTGTCGGGTGAGTTCTGTTTGACGTCATTGCACTAATCATGTGGTTTAAAGTGTGTGTGTGTGTGTGTCAGATAAGTGCTCTGCCATTCCGTCATTTCCCCTCGTGTTTGTTTTATAGTAATTACGTTGCTGGTATGCCCACTCATTCTGCCCCTTTCAACTGTGTTCCAGTAAAAAAATCCCCTCTTTCAACATACACATTCCTTTAATGTGGGATTTCTAGAGTCCCACGTCATCATATGAAGGAATCTACATATGCTACCTGTAAAGACATGTTTAATACAGTGAGAAGAATACTCTTTTTCATAAGTGAACATCCTGCCTGTAGTTTTTAGTTAAAATATCAATTTATTTGTTTTTAACAAATTAAAGTTGTTTCTCCTTTTCTGCAAAGTACATACACTCTCATTAAAAGTTTGGGGTCGCTAAGATTTTTTTGAAAGATGTCTCTTATGCTCTCCAAGGCTGCATTTGTTTGATCAGATTATAAAATGTAAATTATTCCTGTGATGTAAAAGCTGAATTTTCAGCAGCCATTACTCCAGTCTTTAGTGTCCCATGATCCTTCAGAAATCATTCTAATATGCTGATTTGGTGCTTGAGAAACATTTATTATTATTATTATTATTATTATTATTATTATTATCAATGTGGAAAACAGTTGTGCTGCTTAATATTTTTGTAAAAACTGTTATACATTGTATTTCAGTATTCTTGCTGAATAGTAAGTTCAAAAGAACGACATTTATTTAAAAAAGTAAGCTTTTGTAACACTAAGTGCCTTTACTGTCACTTTTGATCAATTTAATGCCTCCTAGCTGTATAACAGTATTACTGACCCCATACCTTTGAACGTATGTGTATCAAATAAAATTAAATTAATATTTTTTTTTCTCCTTCACTGTGAAGTATGAAGGCTTGCCATTATTTTCTTTTTAAACTGTTTTATTTATTACAAAATGCCAGTCTTTAAAAAATCAGATACAAAATGCAACAAAATGTTTTATTACACCATGCTTTCTATGTTCCTTGAACAATATAAATGGGTACCGCCATATTTTGGAGTCTCTGTCTTTAAAACGTTTGAAACCCACATCAAGAGTTTCTCACTTGCATGTGGCTTTGTTTATGACTTTTGTCAAGTAAATAGTAATTTATTTTTTATAGTGTGCGCGGAGGCCTTTAACCCTGATGATGATGAGGAAGACTCTGAGCCGAGAGTTGTCCATCCAAAAACAGATGAGCAGCGTTGTAGATTACAGGAGGCCTGCAAGGACATTCTGCTGTTCAAGGCTCTTGATCAGGTACGCACACTCACACACACAGATATAAGGGCTATAAAACTGTAAATAGATGCCATCCAGGTTGTATCACTCCTGGACTCTGTGCAGGCCAGTCAGTCAGGTTTGGTTTGCATGTGTGACTGATCACACTTGCCTTACTTTAACTGCCACTGTCAATTCATCATGTTAGAGGAACATATTGTTTATTTAACGTATTGTTACTTGAACTGATTTGCATTGTATATTTTCTGCTGATGTCATGTAGCACGTCTAAGTTGTGCTCTGGTCAGTGGATATAAATGTTCTATGAAGTATTTGAAGGTTAACCAGAGCGTGTAATCGGGTTTCCAAAATGGGAATATTTGCATTACTTTGAATTTGTAACACTTGCAGATAAGAAAGTTATTGTATGTTATGTAATATTATGATAATGTTATTACAGTAATGATGCTATGATAGCAATATTTATAAATAATAATTATAAGTTATATCCTGGTTGGCTTGTCACCCAGCAAAAAAACAGATCAATTAGTGATGTTGACTAGGCTTACGTTTTATATTTATATAATGTTTTTAGCTGTGGTTCTTTCAATGGAGAGAATTAAAAGATGCAACTTAGCAGAGAGAAGATTAAGCATGCTAAAAACCAAGTAAATCTGAAAAAATCTTCAGCTATAAATATCAGGAAAATGACCATGTTTTTTTTTTTGTGAAAGTACTTTTTTTTCTGTCTGTCAAAGGACTTTCTCACATTCATTCTGTACTATTTTATTAAATGTTAGTCTATGTTCACATGCATGTGAACATCAATGCTGTTTTTCAAGATTAAAAGAATGTTGAAACCATTCTGTTTCATTATGCTGCACTCTATCTAGCAGTCATGTGAACCCTAAGAAACGTGCCTGTTTTTAAAAATATGTCCAATAGTTTTGTGTATCCCTACAGTGGATGCTAAATATGTACTGTATGATCCAGAAATGCATTTCCTTCATCAGACTCTTTGTCTCTTTCTGGTATAGGAGCAGTTTTCAGAGGTGCTGGACGCCATGTTTGAGGTTCTTGTGCAGCCACAAGATCACGTCATTGATCAGGGAGATGATGGAGATAACTTTTATGTAATCGAGAGGTATGTATTTTTATAAACTGTTCTGCCAGTGTGTCTGTGATACTCTTGTACAGAAGGGCTGGTTTATGATAGTTTAACAATTTTGCATATATCTTTGATTATTTTGAAAACTGATTGATCTCTCAGTTGTTTCCTGATTCATATTTTGAAATTCCCGCATTTTATGTAAGTATACACGTTTTGCCCAATGCTCTATTTCTAACAATAAATGCATTTACTGCTACTGGATACTTTGTTACTGTTTCTTTATAAAAATATTTTTACTTGCACTACATACTGTAAGCACTTGTAATTGTTTATGTTTAAATGTTTAAATTAAAAGCTACAGTAACTATTACTATTTAGTGGCGTGCTGTTAGGAGAGATTGTTTTTCAAATTGGCAACATTTACATTATTTTGAGTTTATAACACCTGCAGATTTGAATTTAACAATAGTAGTATGCTAATCTTACATTATATCAGTAATATAATATCCTCTGTCCAGATGAAAAGCACCTCTTAACCACATGGAGCTGCACTTCATCTGGTACCCTGGCCATGCAAAACTATATATGGTTACAACCTTCTATGAAGTGGGCCTTTTTCACTACTGTAAAGTGGTGAATGTTTATTGTGCACAGACACAGTTATTTGATATTGCCATTCAATTATTTGCATTAGTGATTTTATTGATTATAGCAGCCATAATCATGATGTGACTCAATTTGGATTCAATAAAGGAACTGAGAGGTTTCAGGAAGCAATTTATGTGAATTCCTATTCATTGTTTATCACAAACCATAACAGTATTCCTCATATTGATCATCAAAACCTATAGGTCAGGATACCCTAATGAAGTGTAGTAACTACATAATCACTACCACAACCGTAACTGAATATATGTTTGTTGTGTTTTTGCAGGGGTGTGTATGATATTGTGGTACAGAAGGATGGTGTGGGCTGCTGTGTGGGTCAGTATGATAATAAGGGCAGTTTCGGAGAACTGGCCCTCATGTACAACACTCCACGTGCTGCAACCATCATTGCTAAAGAGGAGGGAGCCCTCTGGGGACTGGTGAGTGCTAAGAGAGCAAGTGAGCTGACGACAAACTCTGTTGTCGTAGTGTTCTGTAACAGCACCACCTTGTGGACATGTGGTTGAAACACTGAATGACTGCAGATTCACTTCCACAAAGCAGCAATTTTATTGTACATGCAACAAATATGAAGACCGAAAGTCTGTCACAAGAATAATTTCAGTATGTGTGCTTCAGGATCGGGCAACGTTCCGAAGACTCATAGTGAAGAATAATGCGAAGAAGAGAAGGATGTATGAATGCTTTATTGAGTCTGTCCCACTACTCAAATCACTGGAGGTGAGAAAATGATTGTACATTTATTCTATTGCCAGACATGTTTTTAGTGGTTCTGTGAAAGAGTGTCAGGTAACACTGAAGAAAAACCTTAGGATGATGAGACGTGAAGAGATGCATATTAGACCACTAATGAAATGATCAAATACTTACCCATCTTTCTATCTCATAGATTTCTGAGAGGATGAAGATTGTTGATGTGCTGGGTGTAAAATCATTTCAGGATGGAGAGCGGATCATTATGCAGGTGAACTTTACAGTTGCCCTAAAAAGTAGTTCTTGAAAGTGTATGAATGTCATTGGACATCAACATAGTGTTATTTATTTTAAAGACTACACATTTCAAACAAAAGGTAGGTTTCAAAGGTAAAATAATAGATATGCTATTCAGAATTATGACCAAGTATTGTGACACTGTCTGGTTGTCAAATGTTAATGGAACATTTTCCAGGTTATTGTGATAACCTCAATCTTTTGTTATTCTGCTAGAACACCAGTGTCAAAATTAATAACTAATTTGAATTTCATACAGTACTCTCAGGTAAAGCTATATATGGACATAGCAAATGTCTGAATCATTCAGAGCAAATTTGAATAATATATATATGTGTGTATATATATATGTGTATATATGTATGTATATATATGTATATATGTATATGTGTGTATATATGTATATATATGTATATATGTATATGTGTGTGTGTATGTATGTGTATATATGTATATGAAGAGAAACTGATAAACGCCACTTTAAAAAAAAATATTCTCCACATATAGCACGATCTGAACCCTAAATACGTTTTGTTAAAAAAGCCGGTATTTTCCACCTTCAAGGCATCGCGAGTTCACGTTTTACTGCAGAAGCCGACAAGCGCCCTTGTTGTTTGTGAACAGAAGCCGATAAGTCCATTTTAGCGAATCAGCGCGCTGTATTCAGGTCAGGTGACAAGGCTACTTTCACTTTGAAAAGACGTGCTAGCTGAGAGGAGTTTCATTTCGAGGAACTTGATGAACCTGTGATATCTTCTTCAGGGCGTAAAGGAAAATAAAAGCTGAAACTTTTTCACGGAGCTTTGCAAAAGCAGCGCGTTACAATGGTGAGGGAAAAGCTCTGTGTATTGTGCGTAATCGCAACCGTACAGTTTGTGATCATAACAACAACAACAACATTTTTCAGGCATCTACATTGTCATCTGAGGAGATTACAAAGATTAAACAAGTGTTTTTTAAACTCTAAAACATGAAATGTGGAGTTATCTGCTTTTGCCAAAAAACGACTGTTTGTGTTATCTGCTTTTGCTATAAAACAAACTTTTAATGTGTAAAAAAAACATTTTCAGTGAACTTTAATTTTGTAAATTACCTGTATTTGTTTGTTATTACTTAATCAAAACAACCCAACTGCAGTTTGATTGATATTACTTGAAATGCACAATAAAAAAACGTGATTTCTGAAAATAAATAAAAATGGAGTTATCGGTTTTTGCAAATGAACTCTTCATACATATATATATATATATATATATGTATGTATGTATGTATGTATGTAAATGTAAATTATCCCCCAGCCCTGAGCTATTAAAGGTGGACTTGAGCATTAATATTAACGTTATGATTTTCTGTAAAGGTGCTTGGAAACAAAAAGAAAAAAATGTGCTTAGCAAAATAATGATTTCATACATCTACTAAAAATCACCAGAAATTTTATTTTCAAGAATGGCATATACTGTGCATTGTATTATCTAGTGCCACTGTGCATTTACCTCTATACATATAAGACGCATTTAGTTTGAGTCAGTGGATGGTGCTATTGAGAATCTTGCTATCCTCTGATTAGCTCTCACACACGAGCAGCTACAGCGTGTCTGAAAGAACCAACAGACACACAGCAGGTGCAATTATAGCACTGTAATAATAGAGCAGAACTGAAGATCAGGACTCTGACTGATGCTATTGTATCATTAATCATTACTACCATGGGCTGCTCTATTACCAGGGCGATAAGGCTGATTGCTTCTACGTTGTGGAGTATGGAGAGGTGAAGATTATGATGAAGAGCAAAGTGAGTTCCTTTTATCTTTCTTTTTCTCTTGCATTGTGTTAAATTACACCTTTTAAACTCCTTTAATGTGCTGAAAAAAGTTCAGATGTTCCTTTTCAGATTTTTATTTTTTATTAAATACTTTCAGTCCCAGATTAAAATGTAGATACAGCCATACATAAGACTCTTTCTCTTCAAAGTCCTGTGAATCACAAATAGAGTTTTGTTTGTTTAGGATGGGACTATATGTTTGGCATCTAATTATTTTTGCACAAAGTTAAATTTTTAATTTTGCCCTAAATTTAAATGTTCTCTCAGACAAAAGCAGACAGACAGGATAACGCTGAGGTGGAGATCGCTCGCTGCAGTAGAGGGCAGTATTTCGGAGAACTTGCTCTCGTTACTAATAAACCACGTGCTGCCTCAGCCTATGCTATAGGTAACATCAAATGCTTGGGTAAGTTTCTCTGAGTCCATCTGAGTTACATTTTTGCATTGAAATGTGCACCGTGTGCTCCAGCAACGTCACATGACTGATGTTTGTGTTTTAGTGATCGACATACAAGCCTTCGAGCGTTTGCTGGGGCCCTGCAAAGAGATCATGAAGAGGAATATCGCCCACTATGAGGAGCAGTTGGTGGCTCTGTTTGGATCAAGTGCGGACCTGAGGGACTGAGACAGACTGGCCGTGCCTTACATACATACATACACACACACACACACACACACACACACACACACACTATACAACACGACACATGGATTATACACTCCCAAAACTTTTTGTAGGCACACATTCCTTTTTATGTGCACTCATTCTTCAGCCAGCGCACTCACTCTTTCAAATCATACCTCACACACACACACACACACACACACACACACACACGCCTGATGTCATTGCGTCAGCTGCTCAGTATGAAATAGAAACATTACCAGCTCAACCGCTGTGACCCTGAACCAACCACAGCCTGGAGAGGACATACGCACACACACAAACACACACACATTCACCAAAAATTCCCAGCCAAGGACCCATCCTTTCTCATGGTCACTTGCAGTCACAACAAAGAAAAGAGATAAAGAGACAAGATAAAAGAATCTGTTTAAACAAGAAAAAAGTTGATATCTTTCAATAAAAAAATGCAAAAAATCGCAAAAATTTAACATTTTAGAGCATTTTATTATAATGCAAAGCTTTGATAAACTTTAAATATGACCTGTTTTCTTTCCCTGCTGTTGGTACATAAAAGTTTTTGGTGATATCCACAGTGACTGATTTTTCTCATTTAAACTCCACATGTTGTATTGATTAATGTATTACTATTATTATCATTATTATTGTTATTCCATATTATTTTTGTTTAAGGTTGACTCGCTGTTACACCACCCCCTAATTGGAGGATGCGAGGCCAAATCTAGTGCAAATTTTTCCCTTTAGTCTTTCTGAATGAGTCGTTCTGAAAAATAAATAAAGCAGACATTTTGGTAACCTGCTGGGACTCTTATGTTGCGAAAGTTTGTGTGTGTGTTGAAAGGTGCGGTCTGTAATTACAGGAACAGTGCCATTTAAATGTCAGGAATCAGTTTTGTTTGTAATTTTTCTTTTTTCTTTAGGGCGTTAGCTGGCTATTGTTAGTTGGTTATCATCGAGGGTTGGCTAGTTTCAGAATTTACAGATTGTACTTTTAATAAACTTTGAATAAATCAGGGTGTCTGCTTTTATTTGGGGATTTTGTTTTTCTTTAGGGAGAGGGTGTGGAGTGTAGTGTTCTGAAACATCTTTCATGGTCATTAATTCTTTGCAAGATGTCGTCTAAAAATTCAGTCTACAAATTGCATTTAATGACTGAGAAAACTGGTCATGGGCCAGGCATTTTGGATATTTTTGGATACACTATCCTTTATTGCATTTGGGGGGAAATTACATTAAATTATTGTTTTCAAGTAAACAGTCAAGCTTTTCCATTTTGATTTTAGAATTTGTGAATCACTATTATTCCCTCCTAGACTGTGTATAGCTAAAGTTCACATTACCTGTCCCTGTCACCAGATGAGACGTGAACTAGACATGAAAATGATTAGTCATGTAAATTAATCTTTGCAGTCCTGGCCATTGGTAACATTTGGTAATTAAAACTAATTCTGAGATTCTTTTGGAGGTTTGAGAAGAGTCCACTCTAAATGTTATATCAATGAAAAAAATGTTGAAGGAAATGTACCTTTATTGATAATCATTTACTTTTCCCCACAATTACCTGAGGGTAAAATATTAAACTGTGTTTTGCGTTTTTTGAAATCTTTTACCAGCTCTGAGACACTTCGCTTGGCATTCCTGTCCTTTTCTTAGCAAAATGCACTTGTCACAATTCATTTGGAATTTCTGTATTACTTTTGCTATTGTTCACAAACACCTATTTGGTTTTTAAAGTGGTTCCATTGTGTTCAGTATTAAGAATGATTAAATGGACTATATGTAACATTTGTAGTAAAATTAAATGGTTTGGTTCAACATATCTGTTGATCAAAAAATGCCTTTAGATATTTTTTATGTAGTTTTATTTTGTAACACTTTTGGCTTAACACTTATGTGAAAATCTTCCTGTCCTAATTAATCTTGACATGTTTTTTGGTAACTGATCAACCTTGCCCAGACATTACAAGGAAGCCTAATTTGTATTCTATATAAGGAGAAATTACTGAATTTGTTTCAGATGGGGTGTAGGCCTACTTATGCTGTGTACTGTATATTAAATGTCACAGCTTGCTAAAGTCGCACAAGCCACTGCTAAAGTATATCATTTCTAAAACTTCTGGAACAAATGTAGTTATTTCCATAATGTATCAGCATGCCTGAGGAAGCTTTATTTGTTATTTTATTTGGTGTGTGATATTTTTAATCGTTAGCTTATGTACATCACATCTTACTGTTTTTTCAGCATCTCACACCATGAGTATGAAGTGTTTAAATCAAGACAACACAAGAATCATTAAGTTTCAGCTGAGTTTACAATGTCATTAAATGGCATTTAATGTACAGCATTTTGCAAGCCATCATGGCATATGTTCTTTATTTTAAATATGTATTTGATTTCTGTCATATGGTCTATCGTATAAGGTTTATAGCAGGTGTTAACAGTGATTAACAAGCATTAATTGTGAAGGGCAGGGTCGGGTGGGGATGCTATAAACCATGAGAATATAACCACCCCGCCTATCGTTTGTCAATCACTGTGGCACACCCCCCACCACACAACACACTACACCACATCAATCATTTACGACTCCACACGGCCCCCCTGCTTACCCACAGCCCAGCAGGGGGGCCAAGTACCACCGACTTCACGTGCTTTCGAGGCACAACGGAGCGTAGAGAAGCGCGTCAGCTATCCCGCCGCGAGGAGAACAGAGCACGAGACAATTCCGCGGGTTTATACTGCTACGTCACAAAGAGTCATTTAGAACGCGTCTTTTAAATGCTTTAAATTTTCTTTATGACGTCACAACATGAAGACATTACGGAAGGCAATATTCAGAGATCTTTTTTTTTTCATATTTGTAGGATTTTTAACGTCTGCGTAATACGTAAATGAATCTTAAACTTTGAAATTGAATACGTCACAAAAGTATTTAAAGTGTTTAAAAAAATTATCTAAAGTGTGAAATAAGTACATTTTTCACTGTAGTAAAGTAGGGGTTGCGTCTCCAACGTTTTTGAGCTATTCAGTGAAAAAAAAAAAAAATCTGTTTATTAAACTGACTTAAATTGACGTCATCACTGTTATTTGTGACCCTGGACCACAAAACCAGGGCCATAAGGGTCCATTTTTTGAAAATTGAGATTTATACATCATCTGAGAGCTGAATAAATAAGTTTTCCATTGATGTATGGTTTGTTAGGATAGGACAATATTTGGCCGAGATACAACTATTTGAAAATCTGGAATCTGAGGGTGCCAAAAAATGTGAGAAAATCGCCTTTAAAGTTGTCCAAGTGAGGTCCCTAGCAATGCATATTACTAATAAAAAAAATAAGTTTTGATATATTTACGGTAAGAAAAAAATATCTAGGAACAAAATATCTTCATGGAACATGATCTTAATATCCTAATTATTTTTGGCATGAAAGAATTTAGACCCATATAATGTATTGCTGGCTATTGTTACAAATATACCCATGCTGTTTATGACTGGTTTTGTGGTCCAGGGTCACATTTAGGCAGCGGAGAACAGCAGGCTCGCAGTATTTCCAAAATGTACAAGAAGATTGTGCTCATGTAGGCTGGTGTAAGAGCTGAGAATGTCCAGTAGGCGGCAGTACATAGACTCGCGCTGTTCCGTCTGCTCCACTAGAAGAAGAGAGAGATTCAAAAGACAGCTGCTGTGACAGCGATAAAGTTATCAGCATGTAGGTATCACAGATTAAGAACTCATATAAACTAAATCTAAAAGACACTGCATGTGTGTATTTTAACGGGAATCGTAACAGCTTGCTGTGTTTGTTTGTTTATCTGACCGCTTCTCTGACTTGCGGTGTGTCGTGTTGTGGCATGCTGTTAATGTGGTTTTAAAAATACAAGTCTTTAGTAATTAGTTTTATAAACACGATATGATAGTTCTTAAGCTATTACTATATTTAGAAATGTTGAATCAGACTCTGTTCAGTACCTGTTAGAGAGTGGCGTGGCCTTTAGAGAATGAATGGCTCAAACATTTGAGTTTTACTTGAGCCAGAGAAAATGTGTATTTCTGTGATCAGTCTGAATGAAACATGCATCACAAAATTCAGCTTAATCTGAAAACAAAACAAAAACAAAATGGCCATTAAATCCAATTATTGCATTTAGAAGTTAAATGACAGTGCTCCGAATAGCTTTAATGTGTCTCTCCATATTAGGGCCTGCAAACAATTATATCGCAACCTTCTCAAAACCGACACACTTCCCATCAGCATTTCACACTTGGCTTGGTAAAGTCATGAAAGCTGTTTCCTCTCATGACTGATCGAGAGCCAGCCTCTCCACACCAAAATAACAGTGTTTAATACAAGGGAATGGACTAAACTGAACCCAGGCCAGTGTTAAAGGAAGCTTACAAAGAAAGAGAACACTTAAAAGTCTCTTGTTTCCTGATTTTGACCCTCAGTTGCATGACACACAATTTTGAAACATTAACTGGCAGTTCTGTCTCTTTCAGGTGAGGCTGGTTATTTTATTTGCAATTTTACAGTTTGGTAGATTTGTTTTTTTTTGTTATTTTATTTTATTTATAACGGATTATGGATATGGTGTATGTTGGCACACTAAATCTGGGTTTGCATCATTTAGTCCATTCATGGTTCTGTGTTTGATTTTATCAAAGAAACTATCATTTATTTACATTTTACATTTATGCATTTAGCAAACAATTTTATTTAAAGTGATTTACAAAAGAGGAAGCCAACAATATTCAGTTCTGGGGATTATTAGAAAACTATATTAGAAAGCAAGCTAGAGAAGTGGAGAAATGCATGTTATTTTTATATGTGTGGTTCTGTTCATAATTAAAGTGTCTTAACCAGTGATAAATCACTATACTGATAACCTTGTCCACTTGGTCAACTACCATTGCTTCCTTTTGTGTACTAATCTATTGACATTCTTGTGAATTGCAAAATGAAATGTAAAATGAAAGTTTGTTTCAGCAATTTTCTGTGGATCTCATTTGCAGTCTTTAACATCTGTATTATTTATTTTAGCATACTGACCATTGCCCATCCTGCTCTATAGGTGCATTGAAAAAAATAAAAAAAACATATCAAATGACTACTAGACTTAAAGGGATATTTCAACCAAAAATTACAATTCTGTCATCATTTACCCACCCTCATGTGATTCCAAACCTATGTTACTTTCTTTCTCCTGTGGGACATAAAAGAAGATATTTCGCAAAATATTTCAGAGTTGTTTCCCATACAATGTATACATTCCATACAAAATATGTTCTTTTAAGTTTTACAGAAGAAAAAGACATAGGTTTGAAGCAACATGAGGGTGATTATTTGATGATGGATTTTGTTTATTTATGTTTGAACTATCTCTTTAAGGTTCGTGCTCCATTCACTTGCATTCACACATACACGGGAAATGCGAAGTAAACGCAAAGATGTTTTAAGCTAGTAAGTGACTAAGCATGTCTAAATTGAACTTGTGTATATTTTTTTATATTTGTGTCTTCGGTCGCCTTATTTTCTAAACTACATTTCACATTAGCATGAAGTCCATGTGGTATCGCAGGAATCACACATTCACACCACAGCTTCCTCTGCTATTTTAACTTCAACAGATAAAAAATGTTTTATATATTTATATTTGCTAAGAGAAAAAAAAACTACTCACAAAATAGGCCGTTGCTGTTAATTTTTGCATGTGTTTGTTGCTTCAGTGGTGTGAATATTACTTACAATGTCAATCTACCTTTTTATTAATCTAGCTTTTGCCTGTGAAAATGACATGTGGAAGTGATGGTGACGAAAACTGTTGGGTGTTGAAAACAACTGACACCCGTTGCAGAAAATTTTCAGAAGTCAGCCAACTGTAAAAAATTAGTGATTTTTTTTTTTAAGAATTCAACTGGATACTCCACTTCTGTTCTCTACTTTAGAGAGGAAAATGTACATTTTTATTAAAGTTATTTAAAAGGAAACTTCTGTCATAATTTACTCCCTCACACATTGTTCCAAACCTGTATAAAGTTTATTCTGTGGAATGCAAAAAAAGTAACTTGAAAAATGTTTAAACTTTTTTTTTTCAGTGCAATGAAAGTCTATGGGGTCCAAAACAACGTTTTATTATATTCAAAAAATATCTTTGCTTTTCTTCCACAGAAGAAAAAATTCATACAGGTTTGGAACAATATGAGGTTGAATAAATAATAAACTATCCCAAATGAATGAAGAACATCACGCTAACGACTTCTGAGCTGTTCAGTCAGGTGTTAATGAAAACGACACTTACTGGCCCCTGTTGACCCCGAGCCCTTGGCATGTGTGCAGGTGCGATGGCGACATCAGCTACACAGTCGTTCAAACCGAACCTCTTCACGAGCGCTGGGACCTCGTGGAAGTGTGTGCAGAATTACTCAATGCCCAATGGCAGCGCAGCATGGGGGCACGAATCCACTCGCTCCGTCAGTCGAGCCACAGCTATCCGGTGTGTCTCCTGCTGCTGAGTGGAGAGAGGCGGAGTCAGGACGAGAAGCTAATAGGCCACGCCCGCTTGTCCCATGTTCTGGGGAACAGTAGTCTGTTTGTGGAATCAGTCGTGGTGTGCAACACATTACGAGGGAAGGGTTACGGCCGTATCCTAATGGAGGGGGTTGAACGGTATGCCAAAGGACGGGGCTGCACCCGATTGTGCCTAACCACCCATGATAAGCAACACTTTTACGCCCATCTGGGGTTTGTGCTGTCCAAACCTGTCCAAAGTGTCGGGACGCTGGCCTCCTTCATGCCCATGGAGTTGCTGCACAAGTTCTGTAGAAGTGCAGAGAACGAGGAGGAAGAGAGGAACAGTGATGCTAAGTTTAACAATCCTGCACCATCTGCACCTTTCATTTTACCTCCACCTCCACCACCTCCTCCTCCTCCACTCTCCGGTCCACCTCCTCCTCCCCCTGTTTCTGCTCCTCCACCTCCTCCTTGTCCTCCGTCATCCTTGGCTCCAGTTAGTCAGACTCTGGAGCAAACGCCGTACACCGACAACAGAGGGCTGCCCATCTTCTGGATGCACAAGGACATCTGAGACTCATGCTACACTCCTTCTGTCTGTAATTATTCAGGGATACACAGACAGTGTTTACAGGACAAGAAGGATCTTGTAAACCCGAACTGTATAGACTCAAATACTGTGACAATCTAAATGTGCCTTAATACCAGAGTTTACCTTGTGTTTTAACTACTATTTATTTCATTTTTAAAAAAAAAAACATTGAAAGGTAGATCTTTATCATACCCCTATAAAATAAATGTCACTGCTGAGATTATCTGCTGCTTTTAAAGGGTTTTATCAAAATAAAAACATTTTTTATCTATTCAAGTGTTGTGCTTGTCATTCCATAGGATCAGATTTGAGGATGGGTATTTACTGTTTTCATGGACTTTTTCTTTGTATCAACTTTTGATTTTTAAAATATACACCTACTCCTCAATCGTTTGGGGTCAATAATTTTAATGCTTGTGGAAAAAAGTATTATGCTCAGCAAGGCATTTCATTAAACACTTAGTATTGTGAAATATTACAAATTATTATAACTGTTTTGTATTTATATATATTTTAAAATGTAATTTATTCCTGTGATGCAAAGCTGAATTTTCAGCATCATTACTTCAGTCTTCAGTGTCACATGATCCTTCATGATACATTTTTTTTAAGGATTCTTTGATGAATAGAGAGTTTGAAATAATAGAAATCTTTTGTAAATTGTCCTGTAGTTTATCTCAAAAAAGATTTTTTTTTAGGTCCACTACAGAACTTGTTGGGGTAACAATGAACAGAACATTAATTATTGAGTGCATACATAAAAATACATTTTCGAAAGTGTGTTCTTTCCTTACCATGATTCATTATGGATTTGCGCCGATATGGTGATCAGTATGGGTGGGCAAGTTGACCAAAATCTGATAATGATATCATGATATGAGTAATTTTATTTCATGGTAACGATATATATATATCTTTATAGTATGTAATAATGCAATATAGTTATTTTTGGTTTAAATAATGTATTTATATATTTGTTGATAATAGAAATACTTGTCACCAGTGTCAATATCACAAAAAAACTAAAACTAGCCTAAATTAAAAATAAATAAATAATCTAAACAGTCAGCAATTAAATAAGAATAAGAAAGTAATTACAAGCAATAAGACAAAAACATACAGTAGAACAAATAAGAAATGCTACATACATTGTATAAAGTAATCAAATGTATAAAAACACTGCATATTCTTTACTGTGTAAATTAATTAAATTAAAGTTACAAAATTGATTTATTCAATAGCTGTGTGAGATTTTCTCTGTTTTGTTGTTTGATTAACAAATTACACACAGCAGGAATTTTTGACTGCTGTCACTTTAAGAACTCCCCGGATACAATATATACCGTTCTCAGCTGTTTGACTTCACTTAAGACCTAAATTACTGTGTTTACCAGGATACTTGCAAAGACGGACATTTTGACACATACAAGTGTGTGTATTTAACTGTTCAAGGCCTATAAATAAGCAAAAATAATGCTCCGGTTACTGACATAACCTCGGTTCCCTGAGATAAGGGAACGAGCGTTATGTATGGGGAAAACTCCTGTTTTACTCTGTACTGAAGCCTGATTTGTTCACATTTGTGTAGCTGCACAAACCAATGGCGCTTTAGCCCGCCAGAAAGGGCGGAGCCGACCACTATATAAGTCGGCTCGCAGTGCCATACATCAGATCATTCAACTGAAGCGACAGTCATCGATTCACGCAGCTTATATTGCGGCAAGTGACATAACGCTTGTTCCCTTATCTCAGGGAACCGAGGTTACGTTAGTAACCGGAGCGTTCCCCTTCGAACATCCACTTCACGTTATGTATGGGGAACGTATCGAATCACGCCGTACTATGAGCAGACACAGGACATCCTGCTCTGCGAGCCCAGTCTCGAGGCACTAAAAACTTGAGCATGTTTCGCCCCAAGCTATAGCTGAGAGCTTTTTATGAGCTCTTCACCCAAGGGGGATAGTGGGACATTTAAACAGATAGAACTCGCACCTGCAAGGCAGGGACATCTAAGTTATAAAATCTGGCAAATGTGGACGGCGACGACCAGCCGGCGCCCGCACAGATCTCCACTGGACCACGCCCAGGAGGAGGCCATTCCCCTTGTGGAGTGGGCCCTCACACCAATGGGGCATTCCAAACGTTCTGATGCATAAGCCAAGGCTATCGCATCAACGATCCAGCGAGAGAGTCTCTGCTTTGTAGCCGGCAGTCCCTTCTGGCGGCCTCCAAAGCAAACAAACAGCTGCTCAGACTGCCTAAACAGCCTAGAGCGTTCCAGGTACACTCTCAGAGCCCTGACAGGGCAGAGCGTGTTCGGTCCCTGCTCGCCGTCTGCAACGGGGAGCGCCAATAGGGAGATAGCTCTAAATAATAGCTCTAAATAATTGCCAGTAACTCTAAAAGGAGTTGAGAGCACCTTAGGAACATAGACGTGCCTTGGTTTCAGAATGACCTTACAGTCATTAGGTCCGAACTCAAGACATGAGGCACTGACCGACAGCGCTTGCAAGTCGCCTACTCGCTTAACCGACGCCAGAGCAGGGAGAAGGGCCGTATTAAGCGATAAGGGCCACAGGTCGGCTGAGCTGAGTGGCTCAAAAGGGGGCCCTCTCAAGGCCCGCAGGACTAACGACAAGTCCCAGGATGGCACAGTCTGAGGGCAAGGAGGATTCAGCCTCCTTGCGCCCTTCAGAAATTTAAAGACCAAGTCGTTTTTGCCTATTGAATGGCCAGCCTCGGGGGAGAATAATTCGCCGCGATGGCTGCCACGTATACTTTGAGCGTGGAGGGGGCGCGCCTCTTATCCAGCAGCTCTTGTAGAAAAGTCAGCACATAGGACACGTCACACGAAACCGGGTCCAATTGCGGTGCAGAGCACCAATGAAGGAAGACTGACCATTTTTGGCTGTAGAGCCGTCTCGTGGACTGCGCTCTCGCCTCTAAAATGGTACTGCTTACTCTCGCTGGGAGCCGAATAGACTCCCGTCGAGGCACCAGACATGAAGGCTCCACAGCTCCAGCCGGGGATGCCAAATCAAGCCATTCATCTGCGAGAGAAGGTCCCTCCTCAGTGGAATGGGCCACGGGGCTGCTATTAAGAGCTGCATTAGCTCTGGAAACCAAGCCTGGTTTCTCCAGAGCGGGGCCACCAGGAGGAGGGAACACTTGGTCTCCCTGACCCGCCCGATGACCTGAGGAATCAGGGCGATCGGGGGAAACGCATACAAGCGAGCTCTGGGCCAGTCGTGGGCCAGAGCATCTCGCTGTATCGAGAAAAATGTTGGGCAGTGAGAATTGTCTTCTGAGGCAAAGAGGTCAACCTCTGCCCTCTCGAAGACTGTCCAGATCTCCTGAACCCTCTGAGGGTGTAGCGCCCACTCGCCCGGGGCTACATTGCCTCTTGACAGCATGTCTGCACCAAGGTTCAATTTGCCTGGCACATGAACCGCCCTTAGCGAGAGGAGTTCTTTCTGTGCCCAGAAAAGGAGGCGACGAACCATCCTGTAAAGAGTGAGAGATCCGAGGCCGCCTTGGCGATTGATATAAGCCACCACCGCCATGCTGTCCGACCGGACCACAACGTGGTGACCCTTCACGGCTGGAAGGAAGGTTTTCAGGGCTAAGAAAGCCGCCAGCATCTCTAGGCAGTTGATGTGTAGGCACCGCTGCTGAAGTGCCGGATTGCCCTCCAACAGCGTGCCCCAACCCGAGTTGGACGCGTCTTTTGTGATCACTTTCCTTCTGGAGGCCAGGCCTAACCTCACTCCTGTTTGGAACAGACGAAAGGTCTTCCAGGGGGCCACGGCCTTGATACAGCGGTGGTCTACCCTGACAGGAAACCGCCCCAGGCACCAGGCGTGGGGCGGGATACGGGCTTTTATCCAAAACTGAAGCAGGCCCGTGGAATCACAGAGGCAGTGGCCGCTATAAGGCCGAGCAGCCTCTGAAAAACCCTCAGGGGGCATGACGTCCCCGGTTTGAGGGAAGCCGCCAATCGCTGAATCATCAGGGATCATTCCGGCGTAAGCCACGCCTGCATTTTGGCAGAGTCTAAGATCGTCCCCAGAAAGACTGCTCGCTGTCTGGGTAACAACTGACTCTTGTGTGGGTTGATGATCAACCCGAGGTGTTCTAAGTGGCTGAGTAATAGCTCTCTGTGAGCTATTAGTTCCCGTTCTGATCTGGCTAGAACCAGCCAGTCGTCAAGGTAATTTAACACACAGATTCCCATCTGTCTCAGAGGGGAGAGAGCAGTGTCTATGCACTTCGTAAAACTGCGTGGGGCCAGGGATAGTCCAAATGGAAGGACTGTATACTGATAGGCCATTCCCTCGAACGCGAATCTCAAGAACGGTCTGTGATGGGCTGCTATGTGGATGTGAAAGTACGTGTCTTTCAGATCCACAGTCAAAAACCAGTCCTCGGGGCAATTGTGCGCGAGAATCTGTTTGATGGTCATCATCTTGAACGACCGACGCATAAGCGAGTGGTTCAGATGTCTGAGGTCCAAAATGGGTCTGAGCCCGCCGTCTTTCTTTGGAACAAGGAAGTAGCGGCTGAAAAAGCCTGACTCGCTGTTCGTCGGGGGCACTACTTCCACAGCGCCTTTTGCAAGCAGTGTCAGCACCTCCTGCCGGAGAACAATAGCGTCGTTGTCCGGAACAGAAGTTTGAACGACGCCTCTGAAGCGAGGCGGCCTGCGAGTGAACTGTAGCGAGTATCCTCATTGAATGTTTTTAAAACCCAACTCAGCACTCCTGGAATGTCTGCCCAGGCCGAGAAATGGGAGGCGAGAGGATTTATTCTCTCGAATGCGAGCTCGCCTTGAGAAGACGGGGAGCTTGTGTTCGTGTGAGAGCGTGCGAGAGTATGAAAAGGAAATTTGCTCTTTAATGTATGTGGGTAAACTTCATTGGGGCTGAGGCTGCGCTGGTTTTGCAGGCTGTGGAGTGGGATTCTTCTGGCGTCCCGCAGCCGCGGGGCCAGGGCGTTTAGGAAGGAAGTGACGCAGTGCCTTCTGACGTCTTTCTGTGAATCCACCCACATCAGGACCAAACAGCCCCTTCGGCGAGACCGGTGAGTCGAGGAAGGCCATTTTCTCGGCGTCCCTGATCTCAGTCAGATTTAGCAATAGATGGCGCTCCAGCACCTCCAAACTGGCCATGGTCTTGCCGATCGCCTGTGCTGTCGCCTTCGTGGCGCGCAGAGCCAGATCTGTCGCTGTGCGCAGCTCTTTGCAGGTCTCCTGGTGTTCTTGGCCAGACTCATCCAAGCTGCGGAGAAGTTTGGCCTGAAACACTTGTAAAATCGCCATCATGTGCAGCGCCGAGCCGGCCTGGCCGGCCGCTGCGTAAGCCCTGTTGGTGATCGCTGAGGTTGTCCTGCAGGGCTTAGAGGGATGCGCTGCATGGGCCTTCAGGCCGAGGGCAGATGGCAGACACAGATGTGCAGCAATCGCTTCCTCCAGGGCATGGAGTCGTCGGCGGTGACGTCTTCAATATTAATGTTCTCTCCAGAAGCGCCGAATGAGACCAAGCCACTCGCAACCGAGGAGGGGAGCTGGTCCTCTTGTGTGAAGCACACCGGCGTGAGAGGACGCGGGGAGGGCAGGGCACGCGGGCGCTGGGCCGATGTGACACCGTTCGAGCCCGCAGAGAGGGATCCGCTGCCCCACTGTTTCTTCCTCTTAGGAGAGGAAGAAGACGGGAGGGCTGGGCGGGAGGGACCGCCTTCCCAGAAAAAGGCGATCCGCGAGCGGAGACGGGAGAGACTCATACTCTCGCAAAAAGAGCATGAGCTGTCAGCGAGCGCAGCCTCTGCGTGGGCGCTGCCGAGAATGGCGACGCACTCGCTGTGACCGTCCTTTTCGTGCAAGTGCCCCTTGCATGATCCACACTCACGGCGCGACATTTGCAACAACGCGCGCTGAAATTTGCTCTTTAGAAATTTGCTCTAGTCTGCTCCAAGGTGCCGGATGCCGCAGGGATCGCGTTGCGTCGCTGCTTCGGCGTCTTCAACAGCAGCGATCGGAGCTGGAGCTTCTTCCAAGGCTTCTTCTCGGCTTCTTCCAGAGTCAGCGAAGAGATGATCCTCGTCGCTGAAGGAGAATGATCTGATGTATGGCGCTGTGAGCCGACTTATATAGTGGTTGGCTCCACCCTTTCTGGCGGGCTAAAGCGTCATTGGTTTGTGCAGCTACACAAACGTGAACAAATCAGGCTTCAGTACTGAGTAAAACAGGAGTTTTCCCCATATATAACGTGAAGTGGACGTTCGAAGGGGAACTCAATACTCAATACTGTTCAATACTGTCTTCACGTGCGTGCGCCTCTATGACAGCACTCAGAAACAGTCTCAGAAAGCACATATATAAAAAGTATATAGAAAGTTCATATAGCGAAATAAGTTCTCTTTCGCTGCTGATTGCCTTTCAATGGCTAAAAATCACTTAACCACAATTCTTAAAAAGTGTGCAAACAATGTTTTCGTGACCACGTAGCACATCAACGTAACTTGAGTGTGTAACCGCAATAGAGATGATAATCCAAAATCTCTACCGGTTAATCATGTCTACCGGTATATCACCTACCCCTAGTGATCAGGCAACCATAGGTATATCTCAAATCAGTTTTAGAACACAGGACATCCCCTCAACTCCCCCAGTATAAACAAAATAATAGGAAATTTACATAGGAGGCTGAAAAGTACACTTATTTCTACATTGTTTGCTTTTTTAAATTAAATATGTCACTAATTTGTGCGTGTATTTCATAGGCATGCTTCTGAGATCATCTATTCCCCATCCCATCCTCACCTTAGCCCTGTCAGTCATTTTGGCTCCCATAAACCCTGTTCAGAATATGGTTGAGGGGGTGGAGTCTGTCATTGGGAGGCGTGGCTTTTCAGTGATTTGGAATATACCTACAGCTCGGTGTCAGCGTCGATATGGAGTCTCCCTGCCACTGAGCCAATTCAACATCATTCATAACTCACAGCAGAGATTTCAGGGTCAAAATATGAGCATATTTTATCAGCGCCGTCTGGGTCTTTACCCCTACATCAACCGTCAAGGCTCAAAGATCAACGGTGGCCTGCCTCAACAAGGATCACTGAAGGCTCACCTCTCATTGGCCGAGGCGCAGATAAATGAAGTGTTGAGACACACGTTCAGTGGATTAGCCGTGCTAGATTGGGAAGCATGGCAGCCCATATGGATGTGGAACTTCGGGACAAGAACTGTATATAGGAAAATTTCCAAAAAGCTGGTTAGGTGGAAACATCCAGATATGTCAGAGGAAGAAGTGAAATCCGAGGCGAAGGCGGAGTTTGAATTAGGAGCAAGATTGTTTATGGAAGAGACTCTGCACCTTGGTGTTCGCCTCTGCCCAGAGGGATTATGGGGGTTTTATGGGTTTCCCAGTTGCTATAACAATCATGGCCAAGGACAGAGTGGATACACGGGGCAGTGCCACAATGGAACAGAGATTCTGAATGACAGACTGGCGTTTCTATGGCAACACTCTACCGCCTTGTATCCCAGCATTTATTTGTGGCGTAAGCTGGCTGGACATGTACACGCTCAACTCATGGTGAGACACCGTGTACTTGAGGCCCTCCGAGTGGCATCCCAGCATTCACCTGGCACTGAAGCACTTCCTGTTTTTCCCTATGCCAGAGTGGCGTTCACACACACATTGGCGTTTCTGAATCAGGTACCTCTTGACAATTTCCACATGTTGTTTTTACATCGTGTTTGTTCTGAGCTCCAGGCTTATCATGCATTAGTGGGCTCTTCACCTCCACCCAGAATAGATCCTGAAAGAGGAGGGGTGTAGTTCTGAGCTTGTGCCCAGTACAGTCACCTCATCTTCGTCTTTAAGCGGTTGGTTCTCCTTTAGCTCAGAATCATGCTCAATGCAAGTTACCAAATTATTGGCCAATGCATTGCTGTACTTACTAAATATGCATTTTTTGTTATTGTAGAGGTAACTAACCTCCTTTCTCAAGGGGGCGATAGAGTCAATTAAAGTTCATTTAAAAAAAAACATTTTTTAATAACAATAAAATATTCACATTTCATAATATTTATGAAAATATCATGTTAAATTTAATCCTTAGCAAATTTCATTTTTTTATAAAAAATAAAAGTTTTTTTAATAGTTTTAGTTTTATTTCTGTAATTTTAGCATAAAATTATTTCACTTAGTTGCCAAGGCAACATTTCTAATTTTCTTTTAGTTTAAGTTCTTCATCTAATAGTTTTATTTGATTTGAACAAAAATCAAATATAAATATTCAATTAACAGAAATGTTTTAATTTTATCTGACAATAACAACAGTAGGCTTTTACCTTTGGAAACATTCAGATACGTTAATCAATTATGCTTCAAGCTTAGAGTGTCTTAATTCAGGCTGATCTGACTTTTAAAACTACATTCTTCTGTGAAACTGTATCATATATGTGTATCTTTTCAGACGGATTTGGAGCACACACTAGGTGAGAGTGCTGCTTTAGGGGCCGCTGGAGTCGTGTTATGGGGCGAGCTGAGTTTTGCAAAGTCTAAGGTCAGTAGGCCTAACTGTATGTGTGAGGATTTATATATTCTGGATTTACCTTTGTGCGATAACCTAATGCTCTCGATTAGTCTAAATGCTGTCAGTACACAAACTGAAAATGCATAATATTCAATATTAGATTTAGCACATATCTTGTTACTCATTGCTGCAGCTATAATATATATTTCTGTCTTTCTTCAGCGGCAGTGCGCTCTCCTGCGTGATTACATTAGCTCAGAATTAGGAGAGTATGTCGCCGCCCTGCAGGCCGGTGTGAGGAACTGCAGTAAGAGAATGTGTAACAACCAGGGACGCTGCGCTCGACGGGACCCTCACTCAGGTTACATGATCTCTCTACATGGTACCCATGAAGCTCTTCCTCTCAGTGACATGAGGTCAAAGTTCAAGTGTGTCTGTTATGAAGGATGGAGAGGAGAACACTGCGAGCAAAGAATTTCCTAAGAACAGATATGCTTTTCTCATTTCCATTCATTTTCACTGTGGGGATTTTTAAAACATCTTTGTTGAAAAAGTTGTAGGCTATTCACCAGCTACTCACTGTGTTGGTTTGGTGAATCACATTACAAATTTTGATTTGAAGCAAATAAGCATTTGAAAATCGGACAAAGACCAAAGCTTAAGAGTGTACAAAATAAAGAATGTATCCAAATAATAAAGTAGTGTAAGCGTATGAAGACTGTTATTTTATTCGCACTGCTTTATGGGATTGGATGAGCCCTAAGAAATATTTTATCACGATTGGCTTTTGATTCTCTGATTGGTGGAGATTTCTTTGCAGAATCAATGTCAATTTCCTTTTGAGAAAATGAATAGGATTTTTACTTCCAGAACCAGATTGTTACAATATATAACCCCACAGTGGAAAAGGTAAAGTAATTTCAGGAAGCTAGTTGTTGTATTGTTGTATTAAAGATTACAAAGACATTTTTTTTTTAAATTTGGTATATTGTGCACATGTATATCTTTCACAATAAAACCAGGACCCCACAAAATGTAAGAACATTTTCATTTATATTTATTTTTTATTCTTATTTTAAAATTCATTTTTTTTCTTATTAAATAGAATGTTAGTCTATATAATTATTCACAATCATTCAGTAATCACTCAAAAAAAAAAAGCTCACCATAGTGAATGTTCTTGCACATTCACAATATTTTTAGCACAATTTAATGTTTGTAGGAGTGATAACAATGAATTAAAATATAATAACGGGTATGATTATTCACATTCTTTCCATATTTCTTAGTGTTGTTTCGTATTATCATTTGCTTTAGTGAAACTAATATAGCAAGTCAAATAGTGTGTAACCATAGAAGTGTACAAAGCAATACTAGTGAAAAGTCCATTAATTAATACATTATTTTCCAGTTACACTGCACAAAAATCAGGAGGCTAAGTGAATGTTTTTGAGCAAGATAATGGATTCCACCAAAGTAATAGAAGCCTTTAAGACATAGAAATCACACGTTGATGTGAAGTAATCGGTGCTCTTCTCTCAGTGTTGTCACAGTGCAGTAATGTTTCTCCTGTGGGTCTGTGCAGAATGATTTTTTGTTATGGTCGTTGCTCTGTGAGGTTGATGTGCAGCTTTTGCAGCTCTTGTAAGAGTTGGGAGATTTCTTCAGCTGTTTCCTTTTTCTGTTTCACCATCTCCAAAAGTGTGTGGAGAGCACTGCTCTGCTGGACTGGAGGGTTAATAACAGAAAACACGTTATTTGATAAAACAACAGTTCAGCAGGCCCTCCAAATGAATGTTTTGGAATCAATATATTAAAAAAAAGCTCAGTCAACAGCATCAGTGGAATAATGATGATTACCACAGCAAGTGGAAACAATAATGACAACAAAAACTACAGCAAAAGTAAGGCACAGAAATGTATAGAAATGTATTCCAGCTTCAAAAACGACAATTTAGACAAATTGACAGCTTAGACAACCTTACGGAGGCCCTATGTTACTTTTGCAACAAGCATGCAAAGATTCTCGGCAGGACACTTTTACAAATTAACACTAAGTTTTGTTGGGGGACTGCAATACCTCTGCGAGAGAACAACTGGGAATGTGATTATTTTGCAAGAGAAAGCAAAAGCATTGAAACAAGATTATGCCACAAAAGCTGTCAATAGACCTTGACTTGTATTGAAGCCAAAACATTTCTTTCAGTTTAGCCTTAAAACATTAATTTCATAATTTCAGCTTTAACAAACAGATTGTCTCACCTAAAAAACTGAAGATAAGAATGAGAGCCAGGAGGAACGCAATAATGGCTGCACATGCTAAAAAATAGTGCCGCCTAGTGGAAGTGCATATGTCATTCAGTCTGCTCACACAGGGCCTTCTCACTGGTTGACCTGTTTGATAGACAACTCCCTGATCTTGCATCTGAAGATTCCCATTGGAGATAGGAGGTGGTGGACGGGGTGGCTGAACACCTGCCAGTGAGAAGTGGATTTGAGTGCTATAAAAACCAATGAGGATTTTAAAGTCAGATACGATGTACATGACATGATGAAATACCTTTGCTGTGCTGTTCTGAGTGTGTGCGGTGCAGGTCATTGATGGAGTCGACGGAATGGAGCTCAATCTCTGTCAGGTCACGCTCGCTGACACGAACAAATGCTGGAGGAGGAGAAGGAGTGGACTTCATGATCACCCCCACCACTGACAAACAGACAGAGAATGCAAACCTGAGTCAAAGATTCAAAAATTATTAAAAAAAAATAATAATAATATTAATTAAAATAAAATATTAACTCCTCCTCAACCCTTATGACTCTCTGTCTTTCATGAAATACAAAAGAAGAAATTTTGCACTGGTCTCACTTTTCCATGCAAACTTCAAAAGCTTTTAAACTTCAAAAAAGGAAAGTGAAAGTGGTCCATACAGCTTCTGCACTATATTGCAATTTTTTTTAAAACCATATAATAACTTCATGTGAGAAACAGACTGAAATTTAAGTCATCCAGTAACTGTAATTCCATGGGAAAGAGCAAGGAAAACAGTCTTCAGTTTTTCACATTTTACGTTTCCATTAAGAAAGTCAGTCCTATGGTTTTTAGATGAAATGAGTGTGAATAAATTATGCCAGTATTATAAATCTGAGTGAACTATTCCTCAAAAAAAGAGCAAAAGACGTTCACTGTAGATATGTGAATAACTATTCCCATCCCCATCCTTTAATGACTGGATGCCAAATTAAGGACAAAAACATTACATTTTACAGTTAAAGCACAGATTTATTGATGTTAAATATGTTGCATTTGCACAAGTGTGAGTCTATATTGCTGTTGCTTTTGAACAGCTATATTTATCTCAAACATTTTGACAACTTTGAATGAATGAAAACCAGTTAAAGTCTGGAAACAGCAGGGATGTTAAATGTCCAATGTTTGATATTAAATAAACATGGACATTTGTTTGTTTGGCACTGTTCACCACCAAAAACTCTTTTCAGCCCCTTACGTATCTCAGATGAAGACAGTAAACAGTGCACTTCATACATAAAAGGGGGAAAAAACTAAAATCATGTGATTAGTCTCAGATGAATTTTGGCTGAATTGATTGAAGTAAAATCAGGTGATCTCATATCATCTGTTCGATGTCTCTACTATGGCCCAAATACACACTTAACTGAAAATGATTTCTTAGTGGCTAACTGTTGATGCCTGTGCCCGTGTATAGGCTACTTACCATCAGATTGTGTTTTCATCAAACGCTAGTAGACGTCTGTGCGTCGTTGTTGATAAACACTGTAGAAAACGCAGTGAAACCGAATGGTCTTCTCGCACGGTCTGAAGCGATCTGTGTCCGTCTCGTCCGCCTGGTACCTCTACCCCTAAACACAGCTCAAAATCCCCAGACCTAAAATAGCTGCTGCCTCATGGACGAGAAGAACGGTTATTTATAGATTTGGAGCCAAACAATCATTCAGTTACATGCAGACTTTGTGTATATTGTGATACAGGCATTAAAACTTTGATATTGGAAAAAAATGGCTTAATATTTAGATTAATAGAAGGAATGTGTTCTTATATCCATTATTTCTTAACTTGTCTTGGGGTAATATAAAAACTACGACATAAAATGTTTACTCTTTCTAACAAACTAAAGCTTTTATTAATTACACTGCATTCAGAATACACATTTTTATCTGTTCATGTAAACACATTTTGAATGTAAGTCACTTATTTGGATAAATGCGTCATTTCTACCCAAATACTTGTTCCTCGAAAGTACTAAAATAACTGTTATATTCCTAACAAAACACATCCTTAATTTGTGTGCTGCGTGTCTAAAAGGAAAGTCTTATGCGCCACCGTTTATCGGAGGATTTAGTTGAAGTGGCTGTGGGGAGTTGCTCAACAGCACGTGTACGTTAGGAATTTAAACTACATTTCCCAGGATTCCCTGAATTCACGCTCCTTGTTTTGCAGGGAAAGCAGAATTACGAGAGTGAGAGTCGAGTCTGACCGAGCTGTCAGTGCCTGGGATTTTGAACAACTGGTGTGAAACTGAACGAAAGGCAAAATGCTTGCTCGGGCTTTTGCAAACGGACTCTGTAACCGACTTCCAAGGGAAACCACGCGGATTGTCGGTCTGGGGGCAACGGGGCGGCAGGATAGGCAAGCTTCCACAGAGGTATGCACGGAACTGGGATCATTAAAAACATCATAAGCTATGCAAACGTTAAACAACTTCAAATAAACCGAAGTCTTTGCAAAACCGTGACAAAAAGCGAAAGATAATTTCCTGCAAAGTTCGTGAAAGTAAAGTTTTCACTTGGTGCATTTCAGTATAATGCCTTGACTACTGAGATGATTTTGAATCTAGTGCGGCTCTGGGTGTCGTTCATGCAGGAGAAACACGGGCATCTGCTGCGCCAATTAAGAGCACGAGAGCGCCCATCCGTACAGAGTCCTCGCGGCTTTGACTTCCTGTGAATCACTGAAACACACAAGCTGCGGTCCGATTCATGTTGTTCCTGCAGTGTTCACTACTCCCTAAAATGTTGACTTCACCTAGAAAAACGTGTTCGTTCGGAGCACCCTGTAACGCCATCAAACGCAGACAACACTCGAGCCGCGCAGATTATGAGTTTCTTGTATCTGTAAGCGAAATTATAAATATTAAGTTCGGCAACTGCTCTGATTTTTTTTTTTTTCTTTTTTAGTTCATTTTCAGTGGTCCTGTGGTGTGACAAATGAATTAAAACTGTAATCTCTCACCTAATATGATTTTTTTTAAAATACATGCGTAATAATGTCAATGATGGTGATAAAATAATTAGACTCAGTCATTGGTAGTCACAAGGCACTGAATTCTCTTGAACTCCTAAACCTGTGTGAGTGTGTGAAACCTGATGTAATAAAGATCAAGCCTTAAACACACTCTCTCAGTGGATCAGATAGTGTTCTAGCCTCTCATTCAGACTACTTAGTTGACTTTGGACTGGTTTCCTAAACTGTAAATAGCTAATATGGCCTAATGTGTGGTAAAAGTGGGCGGACTCATAGGTAGGAGCCAGTCAAAGGTCACAGCACTTTAAGCTGATCTAATAACACACACACGATCTTATTTATTGCAGAATCTAATTATTAAACCCCCAATGATTCTGAACAACATATAAGATACCATGAAAATGAAAGCTATACATTTGTACTGTACTGTTTTACTATTATAATTATTATTAACTATATTATTGACTGTATTATATAAATATGAACTTTATCCGAAAGGTTTTATTTGAATTGATTTTTCTCTGTATCTAGGTGGTGCTCAAGAAGACCCCGCTGTATGACTTCCACAGGGCTCAGGGTGGTAAGATGGTGGAGTTTGCAGGATGGAGTATGCCTGTGCAGTACAAAGACAGTCACATTAACTCACACATGCACACACGCCAGCACTGCTCCATCTTCGACGTCAGTCACATGCTGCAGGTAGACCAATTCATATGGTTTGTTTTGACCCAATACGTGTTTTTAAAATTAAGTAAAACATCAGCTTAAAATTCCACATTTGACATACAACATTGGCTGTTTATTATTTTGAGATAAATGCTGCTTTCTCCTCACAGACTAAAGTCTTTGGTAGAGACAGAGTGAAGTTCATAGAGTCTCTGATTGTTGGGGACATCGCTGAACTAAAAGACAACCAGGTAAGACACACCCACACAGAGAGAGTTCTAATAACTGTCAACTTTAGTAAAAAAAACATGCTTTAGACATCAAAAATAACATTTCTTTTTCTAGGGCACTCTCTCCCTCTTCACAAACACTAAAGGAGGAATCATGGATGATCTGATTGTGACCAAGACAGATCAGGGTTACCTGTATGTTGTCTCCAATGCTGGTTGTGCGGACAAAGACTCTGCTCATATGCAGGCCAGTAACAGTTAAAGATTATTAAACATATTCATTTACTTGATTCTGACTGATCAGGCATTCAAATATTTGTGTATAATGACTGAAAATATTAACTCCATTAAACACCACAAGGGGGCGTCAAAATTCCTTAACATTTTTCATTTCCAGTTATTTTTAATAATACTATTGTGTGAAAATCTGATTTTTTTTTTTTAATGCAGTCGGTCTGTTAATAATTTTTATTTGTATATATTTATTTGCTTACACGTGTTTGTTCAAATGTTTGTGTGTTTGTTTGTAGGCCAGACTGCAGGAGTTTAAAGCAGCAGGTCATGATGTAGATTTGGAGTTCATGGAAGAAAGTCTCATTGCCCTGCAGGGTAAGTCATGGGTCTGTGGTATACTTGCATGGTTATACTGTCCACATTCCTGTTTTATGTTTTTAGAATATATTTGTGTGTGTTATTTAAATGCATTATGTGTATTTTTGGGGTATTCGTTTCGGCAATGATTATGTTTATTAATGTATATGCAGGCCCATCAATGGCCCAGGTTCTGCAGAAAGGTGTGGGTGATGACCTCAGGAGGTTGACCTTTATGACCAGTGTTTTGACCCCAGTGTTTGGCATCCAGGGCTGCAGGGTCACACGCTGCGGATATACAGGGGAGGATGGAGTTGAGGTGTGTGATCTCCATCTGAATGTATGACAGTTATCCTGAAATTATTTACTATTATTCAAAATGTTGAGGTTTTTAACTTAATATTTAAGGATGCACTCAATTGGTCAAAAGTGTCAGTAAAGACAATGTTACAAAAGATTTCTATTTCAAATGAATGCTGTTTGTTTAAAGGGATAGTTCACCAAAAAATTAAAATTCTGTCATTAATTACTCACCCTCATGTTGTTCCAAACTTGTAAGACCTCCGTTCATCTTCGGAACACAAATTGAGATATTTTTGATGGAATCTGAGAGCTCTCAGACCCTCCCATAGACAACAAGAGTCCTTACACGATCAAGGTCCAGAAACGTAGCAAGGAGATCGGTAAAATAATCCATGTGTCATCAGGGGTTCAACCGTAATTTTACGAAGCTACGAGAATACTTTTTGTGAGCAAAAGAAAAAAAAATAGCAACTTTATTCAAATAAAGTCATTAATTCATGAGTAATTAATGACAGAATTTTCATTTTTGGGTGAAATAACCCTTTAAAGTTTCTATTCATTAAAAAAAAAAAACAATATATCATGGTTTCTACAAAAATATTAAGCAGCTCAATGGTTTTAACATTGATAATAAAAGTAAATGTTTCTTGAGCTCCCAAATCAACATACTAGAATGATTTCTGAAGGATAATGTGACTGAAGACCGGAGTAATGGCTAATAAAAATTCAGCTTTGCAATCACAGGAATAAACAGTTATTTTAAATTGCAATAATAATTCACAATATTACTGTTTTTACTGTATTTTGATCAAATAAATGCAGCCTTGGTGATTATAAGAGACTAGGGGTGACCCCGAATAGTCGAAGATTCGATGCTTCGATAGGAGGAACTTGATTTGACTCCCAGTCTCACAGTCGAATATTCGCAGGATGTTATGATCATGCCATTTTGGCTATATGGGGGTGCTCAAATGTCTGATTTCACATAGAACTACCATTTTTCTCCCAATAAGTTAATATACAGCCCATTATGATAATGATGTAAATAAGAATCTGTAAAGAAGGAAGCTTTAAATAAATATTTTAACGTGCGTGAATAAATCCAACCACCCCTATAGATTTAAGTTGCACTTTCCATAATCCATGACCGACAGAGGAGCATCTTGGCGGCAGGGATTTAAATCTTTAACAAAACACAAATTGACACAGGCAGAGTGAAAGACTGGATTTTTTCGATCAGGTAGGGTACAAGTGATTTCAAAACATTTCAGCCACTTTATATATATCGTGTATATATTTATCTCGTATAAGATGCAATTGGTTGAGCTGCGCTGCAGTAAAGCGCTTCATAGCAAACAGGACAAACAACAGTGCAGAATATTAATAACTGACTGGGACTGTCATATACATAACATTGTAATGAGAACACTATTATAATAAAACGCTGTGAATTTGTAGAGTTTAGTTGCCTTGCTGTGTTTCTGCACGGTGTTGTGTGAAGAACGCAAGGTTCACAAAAGGAGTTCATTCAGAGCCGTGCAGACACGTTCATGTGCATTCAATCCGGGCATTTTTTGCAGATAGTCTATAAGTTGTAATATTAATGTTATGTTGTATAAATAACGATGGGCATTCTGTATGAGATAAATGAGTTAAATCCCATTTATTAAAAACCCCTATAAAGAAAATTATTTTAAAACCGTTAAAAATCTTACAGACTCCAAACTTTTGTGTCTCGTAACTATTATAAATCATTAGAGGCACAAATCTTATATATTTTTTTTACAGTGTAAGAACTGTTAGATATGTATGATGGATGAGTGTATTATCTAATAATAAAATTAACTAAACTAGCTAGTTTTAAAAACTTTCTTTTTGGGAGGTTGGTTTGTGTTTTTTTTTTTTTTTTTCTGGCATGTCTGTAACATTCATGCTCTTGTATTTACACATGATTTATTCAGATCTCAGTACCAAGTGGAGATGTTGTCTCCCTGACTGAAAAGTTGTTAGCTGATAGTGAGATGAAACTCGCTGGTCTCGGTGCCAGAGACAGTCTGAGGCTGGAGGCGGGACTTTGTCTCTACGGCAATGACATTGATGAGACCACCACACCTGTGGAAGCAAGTCTTGTTTGGACTATAGGTGCGTCAAGACTTTTATTATCATTTCCCATGCATGTATATTGAATGCTAATGTATTTGTGTGTGTTTTAAGGTAAGCGTCGTCGACAGGCACGAGATTTCCCTGGTGCTGACATCATTGTTCCACAAATAAAGGCAAAGACTCAGAGAAAGAGAGTGGGACTGATCTCCACTGGACCACCTGTCAGACAGCACACACCAATCCTGTCATCTGACGGCAGGGTTATAGGTAACAAACGCATTTGTGTTTAACAGAATAGTTCAAAATCATTGTTTATTCACCCTCATGTCATTCAAAACTCTGTCTGGTCTACTTTATTTAAGGTGAGGTCACCAGTGGATGCCCCTCTCCCTGCCTCAAACAAAATGTTGCCATGGGCTACGTGGAAGCTGGCTTCAGTAAAGTGGGCACATCTATCCAGGTGGAAGTGAGGAAGAAAGCAGTGCCAGCAGTGGTCAGCAAGATGCCATTCGTGCCCACCAAGTACTACATGGGCCAGTAGATGTACTGATCATAAAAGCGTCTGTGTTTATGAGAGGGTCTGTCGTAGATCTGTCTGCGAGTATTTAGCAGTGGAGGTCACTGCCACTGGATTCCGCTGAAATGGAGACCAGCATTAGAGATTATGTAAAGCCTGAGAGACACATCAACATTGAGCATTCCATAATGCAAACTTTAAACACAAATATAATTTACTTCCATTTAAATTACATTCCAGGACATTCTGTTTTTTTGCGCAACATTTTGGCCACTTCACTAGAAATTCAAATCAAATGGAATTTCAGGATGTGGGAAAGGACTACTTGCTGTTTCTGTGTGTGTGTGTGTGTGTGTGTGTGTATGTATGTCTAACATAGAGCACTTAAAATGTCACCTTCCCACACTCAAACTAACATCTGTTTTAAAGACTACTGACTAGGATTCCTTTAATAAGTTTGCCACATACCTGGTTCAGTTTATGCCAGTGTACAGTTTTAGTGTCATAACTTTATGTACAATGATAAAATAATTAACAAAGCTAATCTGAATGAGATAAACTGTTTTAGAAAAGTGCCTAATATCTCAGGAGTAGGTTGTCATGCTGTAGTATTGTTAATGTCATTAGCTTTAGACCACATCACTGTGAAGTCTTTCTGTCCAAAAGAACATTTCCATTTTGGGATGTGATTAAATAATTAAATTTATTCTATAAAATTTTATAAACTTTTACTTGATTGGTTGTTAGCAGTCAACAATTTGGTATGGCTTGTGTTTGTACTGTGGGCTGTGATTTAAAATAAAATTTTTAACTGAAGTTTAACATTTTAGATTTTGACTATATTTGCAGCGTGAATTTGGCTATTATTAATAAGCGTTATGGTTTGCGTGTAACGTTTTATGGTGAGTCGTAATAGTTGGTTAGTTAATAAATAGTAAAATAAGTATTGTTATAGTGAATAATTAACTTGTTAGAGTGACTGGGTTCTATGACCGGTATTGATAAACCTGACGGCCACGTGTACCACCGCCTCACTCAATGAGAATTACTAGCAGCATAAAGTTATAAAAGTCGCGGTATAATGGCAGTTCTGTTTAGCGTCCTTATTATTTTCATACAGAAAAGTTTATAAAGCTGTAACTTTTTTTGCAGACAGTGCAATCCAAACGTTTCTGAATTGCTGATCATTGTGGGAATTGTAGTTCTCAATTTTACGTTTCTCGCAGAGGCCCTCAGTCGGAATCATACAGCGAACTACATTACCCATAGTTCTCTGCTGCTGTGTGAGCCGTAGAGGAGGAGCGTGCCGGGTGCAAGCAGTTACCGATGGGAAGATGGTGGAATCTGGAGCAGCAACGTGCACGATACTCCGTCCCAAACATTTCCAGAAACATTTACCATCACAACCTGGCATTAGATATCGGTTACCTGGGGACAACCATAGATAATAAATACTACAACTAAGACTGAATTCTAAGTATTTTGATTTCGGTGCGAGGCGCACCTTTCATTGGTGGTGCCTAAAGCGTGGGGCCAAACTGCACGGATCACAGTATTTTGATACTCTGGGAAGGATTTCTCTGCTGGGATTGCTGATAAACTGTTGCCTGTCTACAGCTTCTTGTTCTGTATAATCTGTCTCTTTTGGGCTTCGGTGTTTTGGAGCTGCTGTGAGAATGCCACGAAACAAAAAGGGGAAACGCGGTGGGAACAGCTCGAGTAAGGGTGAGTTTAACACCTCCTGCCGTCACAAACTATAGAAACATGGTCACACGACAAAATATCACCAAGCAAAATAGTTTTCTTTTCTTCCAGCAACATATCTTTAGAACAAGATCATTGTACTTGTATTATTGCGAATAATTGATTTCATAGAATTTATCGCTACTTAAAGCTATTGTTTTTAAACCATTGGTAAAGTATTTTTTTATTATAAGCATAAACCTCACTATATTATGGTATATTTATGCTTAAACAATAAAATTAAGTAACATTTAAAAATACGACTACATGCCATGCTTGTCTGGGTGACGAATTTTAGACCAGCTGGAAACTGAGATTTGATTTTTATTTTTTTCCTATATTTATTTACTTTACGATTTCAAGCAAAAATATATAACTTATGCATTACAGCTTTGATTTGGTCTTGCTGCTGATGTGACTGCAACCATTTCAGCACCATTTACAGTTTGCCTAATTTCAAGAGCCAGTCTTCTAAAAACTTGAATGCATAATAAGCAAAATATTTAACAATGATTATTTTAGAAACTGTGTTTGCCCTTTATATTAGCAGTAAGGATAGAAGCAAAGTGATTGACTGTCAGGGTTATTCAGTCTGCAGCATGACAGGTGAAGCTCATGCCTGCTCGTGTATATTTAGCCCAAGTGTCACGGAGTCGCTTCCCGAACCACTCACGCGAGCTGCAAGATTAGAAAAGTTATTAAACATTCAACTACTTGTCTCAATGCGAATGACAAGTTGAAAAATGGACTGGTCCTGACTAAAAGCAGACCACCAGGGGTGTTTCCCAAAATCATCTTTAGCTAACTGTGGTAGTTAGTTCCATTGAACTCTATTGGTAACGATGGAACTTAAGACCATAGATGCTTTTGGGAAACGCACCCCTGATTAGGAGACCAAACTCCTTTATTTTTTTTTTTAGCAGAGTTGCAATTTTGAAAGAGTCATTTGAGGCAACTTCAGAGTGCATGATTAACATTTCTTGTCAGCTGGGCTTGTCCTACAGTTAAATGTTTGAAATGTCAAACTGATCTGATATAAGACCTGATTTAATCTGTCTCTTCCTCCTGTTCACTGTGAGCAGGCTCACTTCGACAGGAAGTGCTTCAGCTGCAGTTGTCAAAGACTGCCCTGTCACGTGCAGGTAGCCTGACCTGATCTTGATTGTGACCTCATGCCTCTCACCCCATTAATGTTTAATGAACTGCATGTGAATATCCATTCATGTGTATTTGTTTACATCTTCTCTCATTTGTCTAATGCCTTTCATGACTCCAGAACCAAAATGTCCCAGAAGCATCTATCGCTTCTGCTTTCTTGTAAAAGCAGACTTCTAGATCAGTGTTTCCTAACATCATTGGTACTAAACCATAAATGTGTTCCTTTTAACTGCTGTTAAGCTGGAAATCATTAATCATTATCATGATTTGAGGCTGTTATTGTTTCACCAAGTAGCTTTTTCACTAAGGTAGCTAAAGTTGTCTTTCATTGTTCTTTGAGCAATCATAGAGAAACTGGGATGTTTAATAAAAGTAGTCATTTGACCTTTTCACGGTGGAATTTAAATACTGAAGTCCCCCCTGCTGCTTGGGAATCACATGTGTCCAGTCTGTTGCAGATTCAGCTCTACTGAGTGATGAGGCTTCTGGAAAGTACTGGAACTCAAGTCATTGAGTATTATTTGGACTGTTTCTATCCACATTTAGACTCTGCAAAGTCTGAGGCTACTGTTGATTGTCTCAGATTAGTTTTTCATAAATTCCCGACCATTCCAGACCCCTCCTCCACATGGTATTCATCCTCTGCTGAATGCACTGCTGCTTCCCATCTCATTCCTGCTGATATGTCTTGTTATGCTGATGCATGTATTGGTACTGCCATTTTAAAGTCTATTGGGATGGCACATTCATATTGATGAGATGTTGATGAACTCTTAGTTTGAGTCCTTATTAGTTCTATAATTGTCTCCTGACTTTATTCTGAATTAGTTTTTTCTTAAATCTGCAAATCAGTGAACCAGTTGATTGAAGCTTGGGGGTAAAGGTTTTGAAACATTTGTTTAGTCATTTATTTATATTTACTTGTACTGCTTTTGAAAAGTTTGGGGTCAGTATTACTTTAATTTATCAAGGATGCATTAAATTGATCAAAACTGACAGTGAAGACATTTATGTATTTTAAATAGAATCTAAAAAGAATGCATCAGGCTTTCCACAAAAATATTAAGCAACACCTTTTTTTAACATGGATAATAAGAAATGTTTCTTTAGCACCAAATCAGTATATTAAAATGATTTCTGAAGGATCACGTGACACAGAAGACTGGAATAATGACTGCTAAAAATTCAGCTTTGCCGTCACAGGAATAACTTCAAAAATATTTTACAACAGAAAACTGACATTTTGTAATAATATTTCACAGTATTACTGTTTGTACTATATTTGTGATCAAATAAATGTAGCAAATAAATGTGTGAACATAACAGACTTATTTAAAAATAAAATTCAACTGACCTCAAACTTTTGAATAGTAGTATATTAGATACATTAAGTAGACCAACTTACAAATGAGTCACATCCTTGCAGACTAATCAATTTAAATCATGATTGAATCAAACTTATCATATCATTTTAGACTATCTAGTAAGGCTGTTTTAAATATAAATAAATATAACAATAGATTCAAAAGGTTTGATTGAATCTTTTCAAATGTATGAACTGCATGACCTCTCTTTCACAGATTAACCTGATCACTGAAAAGATCTGATTCAGTAGATTCATGATCTAAAGTAGATCAGAGCTGATAGGATAACGTCTCAGAGGATAATTCTCCACCTTAATCTGTCTTCCTGGTTTTAATTATCAAAATCGTTTTATTCACTACCTTTTAATTTTTAAGCATGCTATTTAGAAATCCTCATGTTTCTATTACTGACACTTTCATGTTAAACTAAAGGTCTGCTGTTACCTCAGGGGGAAGCAGGTGGGCCTTTGTGTGTATTTGTTTATATATGTATGTGTTTGAGAGAGGCTGCGGTGAACTTTGACCCAATTCAAAGCTCTAGGTTTCTGGGTTGTTGGTTTGCTGAGAAGTGAATATGTGAGCGTAAAAGAGGTTTTAATTAGGTTTTCTGTATAGTCACACTTGAAGTTAAAGTCAATGGGAGACTCTTCAAATTACTAAAACTAAGGGCACAGACTGGTTTTGCAATCCTACATGTGTTTTTGTTTTCTTTGAGCACTGAAGTGAATCTTCTGGCTTTGTACAAGCAAAGGGTTTAGGTTCTGGTACATGAACTTTGTGGACAGTTAAAACTCACAATCACTCTATAACACATCCATCTGACTAACATATGATCATTCCCATCCTTTATTTAAATAAACCATTAAATTAATGTTTACTGTGTATCTCTTCATCATGTCTCTCTCTCACTGTTTAGGGAGAAATGGGGTGAGAGGCGAGTCTGGTGTGAGTGATGATGATTTGGCGTCGGAGGTTCTCAGTCACTACAGCAGCGCCAGTGAGAGTGCATCAGTCATAGAGGAGAGCACAGGTACACAGACAATTAAAAACATCATACATGCACAAACCTTATCACAAATATATATAACATGCTAAAAGTACAAAAAAAAAAAATCCACACACTGACACTCTGTGCTGTGCAGGGGAGGTGGTAGATGAACAAACTGCTCAGGAAGAAACAGAAGACAAACTGAAGCAATGCATTGACAATCTGATGGACAAAAGGTATCAATACGCTGACACGCAACTGAGCAATGCACGCACACACACACACACAGACAGTTACTGAAAACTAAATGAGCTTTGCAGCTGTTTCACTCTTATCTTTTATATGTTTTTCAGTGCTAAGACCCGTCTGGCTGCACTAGAAAGTCTGCGCTTGGCATTTTCTTCCAGAGTCCTGTATGAGTTTTTGTTAGAGAGACGTTTCACCATCAGTGACTGTCTGGAAAGGAGCTTGAAGAAAGGTGGGAATTAGGACTTAATTTTTGTGTTCACACATGTCAAAGTTCAAGTTAAAGTCAATGGGACACTCTTTAGATTATTACAGCTAAGAGCACAGAGACCGGTTTTGCAGTCTCACGTGTGTTTGTTTTCTCTGAGCACTGAAGCACTGAAATGAATCTTCTGTGTGTGTGTGTGTATATATATATATATATATTAGGGCTGTCAAAGTTAACGAGCTAATAACGTGTTAACGCAAATTAATTTTAACGGCACTAATTTTATTAACGCGCGATTAACACACTGTGTATTTTCTGTTTGACCCGTGGCCTAACCCGTAGCTGGAGAAATGGAGATGCACAGTGTTGCCAACTTAGCGACATTGCAGACCCCTTTAGCGACTTTTTTTCCCTTCAAAAAAGCGGCCAAACCTTATTTAGTTTCTGAGAATTGCCGGTACTGCCACCGCGCGAACGCGAGGTCTTGCTTTCCCAGCACGCGCGCACACACACCTCTCTCTCTCTCTCTCTCTCTGCTTCTGCTCAGTTTCTGTTCAGCGAGCAGCAGAGAGGAGCAGCGCTTTCAGTTAAACACAGATATTATGTTGCTTCTCTAATTTTATATGCAAGTACAGCCGAAATCACAGCACAGCTATTGTCTTTATCTTATGTGTATTTGATTTCATCAGACGACGGCTCGATTATCAGGATTTTTGCGCAGATTAACGTCTTGGAAGGGAGAGCTGGTTATGTAGTCTTAATGGGTAGCGTTTCAGTCACTCTTTCATATTCATTCCGTTGTCTGACAACAGAAACAGTAAAATATATCAATGAAAACAGTTTTATTGAGAATTTAGCTGCATCAAAATACAGTATGTGGGCACAGAGAGGCAAACAAATGTAATAATAAAAAATAAATGTACATTTTGCATGTTCAGAAGAAGAGCTGCCCTGTAGTGCAAAAATGTAAACAGGTTTGTGTCAGTAAATTGCTCAGTGCAAAGAAAGGGAAGTAATGGGAACCTGGTATTTATTTTTTCATGTATCTAATAGACAAGTTCTTTGAAACATGTCTAGTCTTCATGCTCTATGTTGACTATGGTTTCATTAATAATAAACATACATTTGCATAAAGCATCCATATTTGTCCATGCCCATGTTGATTAGAGTATTAAAAACTTGAAAAGTATTAATTTAAGGTACATTTAGAACAAATAAAAATGTGCGATTAAGTTGCGATTAATCGTGAGTTAACTCATGACAATCATGCAATTAAATATTTTAATCTGACAGCCCTTTTATATATATATATATATATATATATATATATATATATATAAGAAAGAAAGAAAGAGAGAGAGAGTTGAGTTATCTAAAAAAAAGGTAAGTAATCCATACATGTAAGAAAGTACAAGCTCTGTAAGGATAAAAAGTATTTATATTATTTTTAGATTATTATATATTTTTTATTTTTCCTACAGTGCTTATACTTAGTTTCTGACATGTATTACTAATTCACAAAAGATAACTTATATAACATTTATATAATTAAAATAATTAAAATAAATAAAAAACTATGAAAGGCAAAAAACAAAACATGAGTTCTAGTCTGCATGCTTCTACACTCCAAAGCTATCAGAAATTTATTACCACTCTTCTTTCAAAAGCAAACTGTAAATTTATTAGGGCTGCAACTAACAATTATTTTGATAATCGATTAGTTGGCCGATTATTTTTCTGAATAATCTGATAAAAAAAATCTTTTTTTTTTTTTTTTTTTTTATTGACAAAAAACACACTATTTCACATTATGCCCAGTGTCCTTCAAATATATTACGACATATTATTTTTGTTTTAGGTGGAGGAGAGGAGCAGGCCGCTGCTGCTACAGTGTGCGCTCTCTTGTGTGTGCAGCTCGGGGATGGAGTTGAAGGTGAGGAGAGTTTTAAGATGCTAAGCCCCATCCTCAGTTCCATTTTGACCGACAGCTGTGCCAGCCTGTCAGCTCGACAGAGTGTGAGTTGATGCCTCAATATATGTCTATAAACCTTTATTTGTTCGATTCCATTAACACTTAAAATGGGATTGTTTACTTATATTTCACTTTTTGTCAGTGCGCTCGAGCTCTGGGTATGTGCTGCTACGTGTCTGCCTCAGATGATGCAGAGGTATGATCAGATCTTGTAAAATGCATATGAATATTTATAGATCTGCATGTTTATAGTAGTATCTATCTTTTTCCTCCTGTCTTTTTCAGGACCTGCTAAAATCTATTGGTCATTTGGAGAGTGTGTTTGTGGGTGCATATCCACTGGATGATGGCACTCTGCCCTCTGTCAAAGCCGGGATCCCTGCGCTCCACAGCGCCGCCCTTCAGTCTTGGGCTCTGCTCTGCACCCTTTGCCCTGCATCACGCATCAACACCATTCTGAACCAGTGAGTTTGAGTTGCAAAAAATAATGGCTTGCACACTAGAAAGGTGATAAAGGACAACAGAAAATTAAATGCGAGAGAAACAAAACTTTAGTGAGGAACGGCAAACATTTCAGCTACATTACTTGTTTCGAAAATGTTTGAACCCACAAATCTACCCATATCTCCTCGCTGAACATCTGTAAAAAATAACTTGAACAATAAAAAACACTTTTTCTATGCTCTCATTATTTCTTATATCCCTCCTTGTTCTAGCTTGTACTGTTATTCTATAACTTTGTATTGCTAGCACCTCTCATGTTATTGCTTCCTTAAGATGAATTGCTTTTTGTATTCCTCATTTGTAAGCCACTTTGGATGAGTGTCTGCTAAATGAATAAATGTAAATATGACCTGCCCTTTAGTAATTAATTAGGCATTGTAGGTGGTCTTATGACCGAAATGTTTGCCATTCCTCTGTGAAGCTGTGGTTATTATTTCACATCTTTTTTTTCCTTGTATTTTCACCTTTATAGTGTATGGGCCTTTTTGTTGTTTCAAAGCCACAATCCAAAACGGTTTTGATATCTTAACCACAGTGAATACAAAAGACATAATATTTTATGTAATACTTCCATCAGGGTGAGAAAAAAGCCATGTGACAACAACACCCAGATTGATTAGATAGACTTATTTGTCTGTAATATGATCTATCTCTTTGTCTGTCTTTTAGCCACTTGCCACGTCTAAATGCGTGTTTAGAAAGCAGTGAGGTGAACTTCAGGATTGCTGTGGGAGAGACCATCGCTCTGCTGTATGAACTGGGACGGGACATTGATCAGGTGTGTGTTGTGTAATGCTGAATAGGTTTGAGTGTCAGGACGATGGCAGTGTACGTAATGTGTGTGGTGTTTCAGGAGTTTGAGTATGAGGACTGCGAGGCATTGTGTGACAATCTAAAGAAACTGGCCACTGATGGAAACAAACATCGTGCTAAAAATGACCGCAGGAAACAGCGCTCAGTCTTCAGAGAGGTGCTGCACTACATTGAGGTGAAAGGAGAACCACAAGTCATGCCTTTTTGTTGTTTGTTTATTGCATCCAAATATTTTATAGCAACTTTGCATGCAGGGCTAATAAGCCGAGTTGATCCAGGACTGTCTTAGATGATTATGGTTTAAAAATTTACTGACATCCGATCAAACTTTCCCTCCTATTTTCAGAATGAAGATTTCACAGAGGAGAAGATTCAGTTTGGGATTGAGGCCATCTACATTGATGGCTGGATGCGCCGCAGGATTTATGATGCCTTTAAGGAAGTGCTTGAGTCTGGAGTCAGACACCACTTACAGGTGAGGAGGACCAATTGCAGCTCACCGTTGGCATCATGCTTGGCATAAATAACACTGTAGTACTATAAAAATTCTGATTTTTTTCCCCAGCCAATTAAGTAATTTAAATGATTGATATTTGAATCTATGCACAAGATTTTACCAATGATTTTGTGTGATGTTAGTGATTTACTGGATAAAGATTTTAAAAGTATTTATTGCTCTTTATTTCCACTGTAATACATTTCAGAGCTTGTCATTACTAGAAAAATGTATATTCTTTATAAAATACTTATGGTATTTTAAGATTGTGTTAATTTACATGACATTTCCAGTGATAGAAATCACATTTATTAATAATTAGGCTACCTCTACATATTGAGGTTTTTGTAGACAGTTTGTAGAATTTGTAGTTATTGTTCCTTATTTTAATGCTTTTTTTGGACTTGTTTTAAATCATTTAAAGTCATCTTGAGGCTCCCTTTGAGGTTTTTTGAGCACCCTGTACAGGCCCCAGGCCCATGTTTGAGAGCCACTGTTCTGTAGTGTTTGTTGCAATGAGTTTTTGTGTCTGTTTTTTGTAGTTTAATCCTTTGTTGAGGGATATTTTTGGACTTGGACCTCCTCTCATCCTGGATGCGTCTGTGAAAGCCAGCAGGATCTCCCGCACAGAGAGGGTAATCTTGAACCTTTCGCTTATAAATGTAATAAATAACACTGACATGATGAGAAGTCTTATTTTGCAGCGTGAAGTCAGATTCAATTGATTTTGTAAACTGTCTGCCATAAAATGCAAATTAACTCAAAACTGTTTCATTCTTTAAGGTTTTGTGTGCATATTTATATAACTTTGATTTGTCTCTTCACAGCATCTGTTTAACTCTGCTGCATTCAAAGCCCGGACTAAATTAAGGAACAAAGTGAGGGACAAACGTGCCGATGTGATGTGAGGATGAAGGCGACAGAGAGAAACACTACATCCTTAAAATCCCCACGGCTCACTTGAAATTATAGTTTGACATACTGCCAAGCCAGAGACTTGACAATGGACATGCGTGACTGTCTGTCTGAGTGTGTGTGAGTGTGAAAGGCTGGGTGTGTGCACACGTGTGTATGCGGTGTTGTGTTTTTATTTAACATCACAGCGTGAAAGCTAGGAATCCTACAATTAAACCAACATGAAATATAACAACCTCTTGTAAGGCTGAATTCAGCTTTTCTGTTGAAACCTGTTTTACCTCCTCAAGTGTTTTTTGGAAAAAAAGAGCATTTTTATTATTGAAACATCAACTTTTTACAGATCTGTAACAAAGAAAGAGGCCAAGAAAAATTAATTCTTTGTAGTTTTTCTATATGCATTTTATAAGTGGACTATGCTGATGCACCTATGATCTGATGAGGCAAACAAATGAAAATACATCTTTGACTGCAGGTTGCCAGAGTTAGTATAGACCGTTTTGTTAAACCTCTCTCACTGCCGCTAAATCAACCATGTTTTACATATTAATTCTACTCATCTTCTGAAAAGGGTTTTTTTTTTTTTTGTCTCAGTGTGATGCAGTCAACTAAGGTTCTTACATCATTGTACCTTCACCCCAAGCTCATATCTGCCCATTTAGATCATGCTTTCAACATTTCTTTTGAATTTCTTTCGAAATATGAAAAACCATGTCATAAGTTTGCTTTGAATCAAATGTACTGTATGCAGCAGCAGGATTTTGGAAGACAAAACACAAAATAAATTATGTAATTATCCTTCACAGAGTTGGAAGTCCTTTTGACGGACACAAATGTATTTGTAGTAAGACATCATTAAAAACAAATTATGAGGAAAGTGTGTGATGACTAGAACTGCACTACAAATCTCAGCCTGGTTATTTGATTACATATCATTAAAATGTGTTGTTTGATACAGTCAGTTTAAACGTACATTTATTGTTCGTTTGCTATTATATTTAATTTTAAGTAACTGTTATTAGGGTCATGCACGTGTTTTGTAACTCTTATTTTGAAACGCTTTCTACGCGTCTCCTTTTATGGGTACTCTCGCGAGATTTTAGACCAAACAGACTCTCATAACAAGTTTGGCTAAAATGTTCAGCCATACAAGTCAACATACAGAGGTAAATTATAACATTTCTGCATGCTTAATAAGGGCAGATCTATCAAATCGCATTGTGTCATGAATGATCAAGCAAGGTTATCAAAATACAGAGCTTATAACGCTACAGGTGAGTGACAATTTGATGCGGCGTCAAAACGTGACCAGCTGCAGACCTGCTAATCGGCTCTCGGCTGGAGGAGTCCGTCGATGGATCAGCTGTTAGTTCAGAGCGTTTGCGTTGTGAAGTATTCATTGTCTTTCCCCTGTATTATATTTTGGGCCTGGCCACATTATGACATTAATTTCGCTATAAATTACACTTTAAGATTTTGACATTGAAATTCCTTTTTTGAATGCAGATTCAGATAGATTTGGTGTAGGCAAATGTAATTGTCATACTTTGTTTTTAAATTCTCATAATGACGCAAGAAGATTTTCATGTACAAAACACTTGTCTGAAATGCCTATCATCAGGAGACACGTTAAGGTGTTTTACAGTGTGGATGTTTTTTTGCCTTTGTATTTCATAGCTACACAAAACTATTTTGCGAGGAGAGGAGCAGCCAACTCTCCAGAGATGTGAGGACTGCTGTTCCTTGTACCACTGTCCTTTCTGTGGGCCTGAAATGTTCAAACCTACCATCAAAAGCAAATGTTTAAAACATTTACAAGGTCACAGAAGAAGAGCGATACGGCACAAGGGCAAGTATTAAATAATGTGTGTAAGAAATTACAAGCATTTAAATATATATATATATTTACTTGAAAGTATCCCAGGCAATGAAGTAACAGGAATAAATGATTATTCTGTTCCTTCGAGTATTAAAATTGACTGAAACATAGAATTTTATAGAAGAATAAGTAAATCTTAGTATTAAATGGATATCTAACAGAGAACTTTTTTCCTTTTTACCCATTTTTTTTTCACTAGAGTTCTTCATTTTTAAATGTCATTTAAAGTGCCGAACTGCTCCACACTTTCACTGCGTCAGCTGCACATACACTTTTATGAGGAAAGATGGTTTTCTAAAACACCTGGCCGTGTGCGAGAGCAAAAAACCCAAGGTAACAGTTGTGGAGTTGAAATCAGGCGAGAGTTCACCCGCACCAGGTCTTCATCTGACTGCATCTGAGGCTGGCAGTACTGATGAGATGCCTGTCGGTGAAGGACACAAGAATCTGATCTCTGAAGATGCTCAGAAAATCAAGAGAAGAAAAGAAAACTTTGAGCAACACTTGTGCCCTAAAAGAGTAAGTTTATTTTTTCTCTTTTTCATGTATCTGTATACACTACTATAAAGACATTTATAATGTTACATACAATTTCATACAAATGCTGTTCTTTTGAACATTTCTATTCTTCATAATTGTTTTTAACATTGATAATGATAATAAATATTTATTGAGCACCAAATCAGCATATTAGAATAATTTCTGAAGGATCATGTGACACTGAAGACTGGAAGAATCTTTGGGGCCTTGTTGTGTCAAGATTTGTGACAAGCTGTGGAAATTGATATTATAAATATACAGATCTCTATTCACTCTGTGCTGTTGCAGACTGTAAGTGAGGAGACAGTGAGCCAGGGGCCCAGTGATTCAGAGATTGCAGACCAAAACTCCACAGGTGAGTCTCATCAAACAGAAAATATTCTGCATAATGCAATTTGTTTGACTTTGACCTTTCATTTCCAGTGTGACAAATGACCTAAGTACTATCAGGCACAGATTTAAACACATTTATTCAGTCATTATTTGATCATAGTGACAAAAATGATATTCAAATTTGAGTCAAAATTAGTTTAGACTGTCATTCCATCCAGTCACAGGATTTCAAACATGTTTGATCATTTGAGTCGATTTTAGAGCGCATTGTTTTCAATTGTTATGCATGATTTGTTTGTTGCGTTCAGACCGGCTTGAAAGTCTAGTCATTTGTGGTCCTCAGTCGTTTATTGTGTGATGTCCAGTTATTCTATGTAAACATATACAACGCCTATTGTTTTATCGTGCAGTGTGTTCCAGCCAAAAGTCTGATTCTCTGTCAGTCTGGCTGGCTGACAACAAGACTATGAAATGCAGTGAGTCTTGTGCATATCCATGTCCTCTGATCAGAGTGTTTGATATTCTTACTCTCTTTAATCTCAGGTGAAGGAGGGATTATGGAGGAGCAGGTGAGAACAGATGACCCAACTATATCCCCAGTGGATGAAGGAGATCCTTCAGTGGTGGATCTCTCTGTAGTGAATCATAATGATACAGAGACCACCGTATCAAATTCTGCTGCCAATCCTCATCCTATAGAGGCTGATGTCGCCATACAGACTTTGGTAAATGAGATGTTCTCCGGACACACATCTGTTGAAAGCATCCTCCCACAAAAATCCAGATCCGATGCACAAGATCTGTGTCCGTTCTGTGGTTTAATGCTGCACAGGAAGAATCTGCAGGTGCATTTAAGAAGGAAGCACCCAGATCAAGTGTCAAACCAGGAGAAACCTGCCTTTGCTCAGGTGAAAAACCCAAAACAACAGAGACTCCCTTTGCGACAACAACAGAAGGTGAGAGAAGTTCATCTTTTGGGAGGTTTCGCCGATTTTTCTAATCTTTAGAGCAGGGTTTATGAGGGAACTGCATTGAGTTTGTGAGTTAAATTAAAACAAATACATATAAATTAAAAACTAGTAATTTATTTGTTTACCTACATGTCATGTGACCACTTACTGGCATCAGAACACTGTGAATGTGCAAATGTGTTGTTAAATTATGAAAATATTAACTCAAAATGTCAGGGGTAAATATTTTTATGTCAAAGGGGTTTGTTGACAGAAAAGTGTAGGAATCCCTGCTTTAAAATACAGCCTCAAACAGACAGTTCACCCAAAGTGAAAATTCTGTCATCATTTATTTACTCTCATGTCATTCCAAACATGCAGGTTTTCAGTGATGGTGTGTAAATGACAGATTTATGGGGGAACTATTCCATTATTGTTGACTTGTCTCAGAAATTTCTTCTAAACATATTTAAATAATAGGAAAATAATATAATTTTTATTAATTTAAATAATAATCCTAAATAGCTTCAATTTAAAGATAAATAGTAACAGAAACATCCTGAATAATTTCAATCTAAAGATAAATAGTAACAAACGTTGCAGACATTCTTTATACAGCCAAAAGGGAATCGCAATATCTTAAAACTGACGGGGAACGAAAGACATTATTACGTGATTTTATATGCAGCAAAACCCAATACTTTGTACATTATACTATGGATTATATTATTATGGGTTAAACACAAGAGTTCTTCAATACTGGCGCATGTAAATAAAGATCACAGTGTCGAAAGTGTGATGAATAAACCGAAACACCCCCCTCGGAGGCCGCAGAATGGATGCGTCCGCACCGAAAGCGCTTTGTCCGCGGTTGAAACATCGGCTCTCACCGACACTCCAGCGGTTTTCTCCGATCTCACTCTTCTGTCACGACGGTCCACTTCAGTTCACTGGACCGGTCTGGATTATTGTTGGTGACATGCGTCGCGGTGGCGTCTGTGTTGTTGTTGTTTTAGCCAGATTTCACTTGCACCCAGCTGACCCACATCTATTTTAAGGTGCAAACGTAAACAGTGCTACTTTTTAACGTCAGGTCACTCTCTTTTATTAACGTGTTGCTTTATTATTGACAGAATACATATTTTTAATGAGCTCACTGGAAGCGTAATATCGTTATCAAAGTGTTAGAAACACCAGTGAAATAAAAATAGGTTATTTTATATCGCAAAATGTTGACTAAATGTGTAACTCTAGCTATGTGTTAATTAGTTGCGTTACATACAAAAAAATGGAAAGTTTGAATTCTGCTGAGCACTATAGTATGTACTTAAGTAGTTTATATGATTCCTATATGAGTCAGTGGACTCTAAAGTGTCCAAAACGGGCTGTTTTACAGTGTGAGCCCACCAGAAAGGCAGGTTCATGCTTGTTTTCTGTTTATGTTGACTCATAGTGTATATGTTTGTGGTCTCAGATTGCAATGGAGAGTGAAATCAGAGATGTGTTCAGACACTGTATCAGCTTTCCAGTGCCCAATTCTGCCTCTGTGGTCGCTTATGAGCTGGTGGACACTGCCAATGAAAAGCGTTGTATCACCATATTGACCCGTAAGTATATTGGAGAGTTCTGTCATGTGGTTTTATGGTGTATTCTCTATTTAATTAGTTATATGATGCTATATATAGACTTCATGATGCTTGCTTTTCAACTCTCTTTCTCTGCAGGTTGGAGTCAGTGTGATTTGGAGAGAGGGGTGAAACGGCGTTTCTCTCAGAGATGGACCCTACTGTGTAAACACGACACAATCGAGCATGTGCTGCCGTCTGGAACAAGCTCACACATAGAGAAGGAGTAGGAGATGCAGATATGCAGATATTCATGTATCTCAAGAGATTACAAGTAAACAACACACCTGTCATCAAAATGCATCTCTCACTTTCAGGTTGCTCAGCAGCCATTCTCCTTCTGGGACTCTTCAAGCTGTCATCCGGGAGGACGCAGGACATCAGTATGTGGAGGTAATGGTTATTTTTGGTATTTAAATATTGAATTATTAAAGTATGATTCTTAATACTCTTTTTTTCATTTGGAAGGTTTGGGGCCAAAATGGTCTGGAGAAAAGTTTGGACCTTACAGCTCTAAATAAACATGGAAAAGTGTATGAAGATGGTAAGAAACACTTTTTGTTGTCCATGGGGTTGTCCACCAGGGGTTTCAAATAACTAACTGTCTAATAGAAATTAGCTTGTACTGACTTTGAGGTCTACTTAAGGTTCATGAGGCAAGGATACATCAAATTGATCAAAATTGACAAGAAAGTCATACATAATTTATATAAATAAATTCTGTTCTTTAGAACTTTGTATTCATCCAAGAATATTGAAAAAAATGTATCACAGTTTACACAAAAATATTAAGCAAAGCAATTGTTTTCAAAATTGATAACAATAAGAAATATTTCTAGAGCACCAAATCATCATACAGTATTAGATGACTGATGACTGAAGCATTGGCTGCTGAAAAATCAGCTTTGCCATCACAAGATAACTTACATTTTGAAATTGAAAATAGTTATTTTAAATGAAAATAATGTTTCACAATATTACTGTTTTACTGTATATTGGATGAAATAAATGCAGCGGTGTTAAACATGAGAGACTTATTTAAAAAAAAAAATATTTACAAATGTTACCGACCCCAAACTTTTGAATGGTTGTGTAGTTCAAGATACGCATTTATGCTGAGTCATTCTGTAATTTGGAAACTAATGATTCTTTTTAGTAGCCAGAGGCTTTCAGGTCTTTTTTTTCAGTCTGGAGCCCAGATCATTGTTTAAGGATATCTGTCTGATTGTGTGTACTTTGTTTCTTTGTGTATCATTAGCTCAGTTTGCATGTCTGGCGTGGTCACCATGTGAAAAAAAGTTGCTCTATGTGGCTGAAAAAAAGAGGGTGGAGCCATCAGCACATTCATCAGTTGCATCAGCCAATGAGGATGGTGGACTAGTGTTGCTTGAGGAACAGGTGAAATGTCTTCTCCCACATATACTTTCATACAGTAACCGTTATGGCTCGGCATTTGAAGATATGCATTCAAGGTTTTTGAAGAAGTCATGTGTGCATTTCTCAGGATAAGAACATATATGTTGAAGACTGGGGTGAAGGTCTGGTGGGTAAGAGCTGTCCTGTCTTGTGTGTGGCTGATCTCAACAAAGGGGCAGTTACCGTATATGCTGGTGTCCCTCCGCATATATCACCAGGACAGGTGAGTCAGATGTGTATTACAATTCTCATTTGTCTAATGGATAATCGATTATGTTATGCCATACATGGGAAATGTTATATCAGCAATCTCAAATTTAATTGTTGTAATGTTAACTGAATTATAAAATATTCCTTGTTCTTTCTTAAGGCTCTGTGGGCACCTAATGGAAGGGGCATGGTGTTTGTGGGCCAATGGAATGAGCCGTTCAGACTGGGCCTGAAATTCTGCTCTAATCGTAGGTGAGGGGCGGAGTTAAAGATAGCTTCAACAGCTATAATTTTTCCTTAGAAATACTGATCCAATAATAATCTCACAATCCCTCAAGTGCTAGTATTTAATAAGATGCTTGTATTAGAGAATTAATTCAGATTTTTCTTTCTTTTTCCAGATCGGCTCTCTACTACCTGGATATGAAAGGAAACTGTGGTAAGTATCTTTATAGGAGGGTCTATGTGTAAGCACATTTTTATGTGCCTTTTCTTCACTCTTTGGGCTTTGACTTATATACGGTTTTGTGAAACTAGAACTGTTGGTCCTGTAACCTGTCTTTGTCCAATATGACCTGTCTTTGCCAGAGTGCTTGTCAGCTGAAGGTGTGTCTGTTTCAAGCCCTCGAATGAGTCCAGATTCGTGCTGGATCGTATACTTGCAGGGACAGGTGTTTGGACCACATCGTCAGTGCCTGAGAATGATGCTGGTGAGAACATACAGTTCAATATATCATACACAAATTGCTTTATAATAAATGCTGTTCTTTTGAACTCTTTATTCATTAAGAACCTTGAAAAAATGTATCATGGTTTCCACAAGAATATTAAGAAGCACAACCTTTTTTCAAAATGGATAGTAATAAGAAATGTATTTGAGCAGAGCACCAAATCAGCATGTTAGAATGATTTCTGATGGACCATGTGACACTGCAGATGGCTACAGAAAGTTCAGCTCTGCCATCACAGGAAAAAATATTAAAATAAAAGTGAATAATATTTCACAATCTTACTGTTTTTACTGTATTTTCAATCAAACAATTGCAGCCTTGGTGAGCATAAGAGACGTATTTTAATAAGATGAATCTTACTGACCCAAAATCAGACTATTTATTAGACTACTTTCTCTTTTTTTGTCTCTCTTTTATGTCTTGTAGTATGATATGAAGAACAGAAGCACTTCGGTCTTAGTAGACGTGGTCAGGAGAGCAGAAAAAGGTACTTGGATGAAAACACACATGCATACACAATGAAGAGTGATGTGAAGTCAGTTTTATTTGTATAGCGCTTTTCGCAGTGGGCATAGGTGCGATGTCATGTCCCTTCACAGGTCAGTTTGCAGGTATATACGAATCATTGCCATCTCAATGCTGGTCTGCAGATAATGAGAGAATCTTCTTTAGCAGTGCCTGTGAAAACAATAAGGTAAACAAAACATAAATACACATATACAAAAAATACCTGTGCTTGACCAAAATAGTGAAGAAAAAAAATTGGGACACTTAAATATCTTGCATAAAAAACCTGTATGTCTCCCATTTGTGCACTTTGTGGATTCTGAATTTCTGATTCTTACCCCCAGTTTCACAGACAAAGCTTAAGCCTAGTCCTAGACTAAAATGTAAGTCTGAGCTGTTTCAACTGAAATAAACTTGTACTGACTCATCTTAAAATATATCCGTGCCTTTGTTTTGTCTCAAGATGCACCTCAGTAATGTTTTTTTCTAAGCATGTTTATAAAAATTACTTAAATGTCCTAATTGAACTATGGCCTAATCCTGGTTTAGTCTAAGCCCTGTCTGTGAAACCGGGCCTTAGTGTTATGATTTTGTGATTTGCACAAATCTGTTCTTCTAGGCAGTGTTCTCAGTTGACAGAACCACAGGAAGAGTCACACAAGTGTGCGGACTGGATGCGCTAAGAATAGGTAGTGTAAATGTGGAGTGATGTCATGACTTCTCTGACTCAGTAAGGAGGAAAGATATTCTAAGGCCATTTGGTCACTTTACTGTCAGTGTCATTACTATGTTTCTTGCCAATTGTGACAGTCATTAATTCAGTGTGTGTGTTTGATAGATGATTTCGGGAGTGTGCAGTTGTTGACAATACAAAAAGACCTGGTGATGATGAGCTGCTCATCTCCAAATCAACCTCCCTGCCTGGTACAACCATACACACATGCACACTTTTCTATAAAAATCATCTTTCACTGAAGAAACTGTGTTACATGTAACACTGTTTGTTTTCTGTAGAAAGTTGGCTTCCTCTCATCAGTGGATCAGGCTGAGGACATGCAACTCTGTAATGTGGGCGGAGCAGATGTGTATGAGGGATTTGATTGGCAGCCCATGTTGATCACACCCCCTTCTCAAGAGGAGAACCATCAGTTCTGTGAGTAAGATGGATGTATCATCAGCAGATACAGCTGCTACCAGCAATATTTCTTTGTGATTTTACTCTTTCCTCCTCTCTACTTTATATAGCTGGACTGAATTTTGGAGCAATTTTGTTGAAGCCATACAATCTTCCTGAGAGAAGGAAAAGTCCTCTAGTGGTGAATATACATGGTAAGACTGACAATTTTTTTGTTCATGACGTCATTATTTCTCAGACGTAAGTGATCAGTGAAGTACTTGTCTGTGCAGGTGGTCCTCATGCTCATTTTGCTGCTGACTGGAACGCCACAGCTGCTGCTTTAACCAAACTGGGATTTGCTGTTCTGATGGGTAGGGTGTATATGTGGCATTCTAGTTCCTGTCACAACAAAAAATAGAGAATGAGCACTGATTTAAAGTATGACTTTGTGTGTCACAGTGAACTACAGGGGCTCCACTGGTTTTGGTCAAGATGGCATAGAGTCTCTACTTGGAAACGTTGGCAGTCAGGACGTCAAAGATGTTCATGTGTGTATATATGCACAAATAATGTCTGCATATTGAGGAAAAAGTAGCTCATTTGTCATTTTTTTTTTTTTTTTTTTGTGTCCAGAGGGCAGTGTTGTGCACTTTGCAGAATGAGACGACCCTTGATCCTGATAGGGTGGCAGTGATGGGTGGCTCTCATGGTGGTTTTCTGGCCTGCCACCTGGTTGGTCAGTATCCAGATTTCTACAGAGCATGTGCAGCAAGAAACCCTGTGATCAACGCAGCTACACTGCTTGGAACCAGTGATATTGTAGACTGGTAACACACTCACATTTACATTCGTTAATAACCCTGCTATTAAAGATGAAAAAGTGTTTGCAGTGGCTGAAGGTGACTGTAATGCTGTTATGTGCTTATGCTGTCCCTACAGGAGATATTCCTCTGTGGGGATTCAGTATGCTTTTGACCGGCTGCCCACATCACAGTCCCTCATTTCCATGCTGGAGAAGTCACCCATAATACACGCTGCACAGGTACACACACACACATTTACTAACCTAATCTAAATGTGTACATTGCATAGACTTTTTATACACAGCTAATTATAAATACTGAACCCTAACTCTAACAGAAAAACGTCTACATTTAAAAAAAAAAATAAATAAAAAAATAAACCTGTATTATTTTATACCCTTGTTTTACACATGAGAACATCCCCAAAAGCTGTTTTTGGAAGGCTTTGTTGGGTATAACTCACTTCTGGGTGCAAATTTATCCCCATAATATGGTCAGACAGGTGCACACTCATTCATACACACACACAAACACAGGAATAGTGATTTAGTATATAGTATTTCTTTGGGAAGCATAAGCTTAATATCTGAATAGTGAATCTTAATATGGTTTGTGTACATGTGTGTTTAGATCCGTGCTCCTGTGTTGTTGATGTTGGGTGGGAGAGACAGGAGAGTATCACCTCACCAGGGTCTGGAGCTCTACAGAGCACTCAAGAGCAGGAATACACCTGTCAGGTACACACACAAACACCTGCATTTAATAAACACCCATATTATACTGATATTACTTATAGTGATAGACTAGGCTGATTAAATTTGAACAATAATGGCATCTACAGCAACCTTGTCAATGGATAATAAACGCTTCCTTTTGCAGAGTATGATACAGTTTGGGATCAGAAAGATTTAGTTTTTTTTTTTTTTTTTTTTTTTGAGAAGTCGACTGTGCTCACCAAGGCTGCGTTTATTTGATCAAAAATACAGTTAAAACAGTAACATTTTAAAAAACATTTTTACGAATTAAAATATCTGTTGTATTCAGGGCTGGATCAGAATATTCGATTATTCGAATATTCATTCGGTGGGTTGGCATTCGATTTTCAGTTTTGAGATTTGAATATCCTTTTTTTTTTTTTTTTTTGGTCTTTTTTTTTTCTCTCGAAAACATGGCATCCCTCGCGAAACAGTTCTCAACTTGTCTGCCTGGCTGAACATCTGCACCAGCAACAGACCCTTCACCATTGAAAGACGTTCGTGCTGACCTATAGCATGCATGTATATATTTAAAAAAAAATCTTCTATTATGAGCGCGCTTGCCACACATTTACCTTTTAATATAACGAACTTAAGCGCAAAAGACGCGACATGTGAACGGACCCTCTGCTATCACAAGACCGAATGCGATGCATGCGTTTTCTTTCTGTCAACTGTCCCGAGATGCGAGCGAAAGTCTTGGATCAGTGTGCAGTAGCTCTTGTAATGCAGATAAAGATGCGCCGATGTGAAGCCGCTTTGAGAGAGTGAAAGAGTGAAGATGCAGTACAGCTGAATCACACATGCTGTTTTCAAATGACTGATTTAATCTGATGTTTTGTGTGGATTTATTTACTCATCTAACCTACATGCTATATTCAATAAATGATTGCAGGAATTTCCCTCATTATAAACTTGAAAGCTGCGGGAATGAGTAAAACTATGCGATATACACACAAATTCAGGACCTGATTAAATATAACTCTATTATACAGAGATTTGTGAAATAAAATTCCACGACCTTTATAAAACTTTTCCAGGCCTGGAAATTGTTGTTTTAAAATTTCATAGCTTTTCCAGGTTTTTCGTGACCGTACAAACCCTATAAAAGCAACTGATGCACGCATTCAGTCACTAAAGATTGGTCCTCTCCCTCCTCTAATCACATGCCGGATCCGTTACCCCGCTTTATTCCGGGACCTCGCAATTTACTAATTAAGCACTGGGCTACCTTATTAAAAGTATTGCTCTTAACAGACCTGTGTGTTTTGTATCCCTAGTGCAGTGTCCATTCTCGGAGCATATAAGCCCTGCCTGCGTGAGGCGCACCGCTTCCGGCTCGTGCTGTTCAGTAGTTTATTAAAAGTTTATTAATTTTGAACGTGTCGCGTGTCCATATTGCACCAAAATGTGACACTGCACTCCATTGGGTCCGCAGCAGCACACCTGCCACGCGTGAAGTCGATTGGATGAACGGTTCTCGGCATAATAAAAATGCAAACAGACAGACAGACGCACAGAGATTCCTGCCTTTATTAGAGAGAAGAATATGTTCAGCCCCCTCCCTCCGAAGCTTCGAATATTCGGTGTTGATACTACCAAAGCTTCGAAACTCAAAAAATGGTATTCGGACCAGCCCTAGTTGTATTTTAATATATTCTAAAATATTTTAGAATTTTTGATGAACAGAAAGTTTAAAAGAACAGCATTTATTTTAAATGGAAATCTTTTGTAACATAAATGTCTCTTTTTTTTTTTTTTTTTTTAAATCAATTTAATGCATTCTTGATGAATAAAGGTATTACTTTAATAATAATAAAAAGAAATCTTACTGACCCCAAATCTATGAAACTGTATGTTGTTTTAGTAAGTTTTAAGTTAAATAAATATTGGTTTCATTTGGCAATGTTTGCTCTTGGCTTTTGAAAAACCCACTGCAGTCAACCACTAATCACTATTTTGAAGTGTACACCCTTCCCTTTCTTTTTTCCTGTCTTTATCACACACATTCTCTTTTTCTCTTTGTCTGTCCCTCAGGTTATTGTGGTACAGTGATGAGGGTCATTCGCTGTCTAAAGTCAACACTCAATCTGACTGCTTCCTCAACATCGTTCTGTGGTTTAAAGAACATTTAAACTGACGCAACATTTCTCAGAAACGCATATGAAAACATTCATCAGATGCTTTTTTTTGTCTGCACATATTGTGTTTGACATTCTGGCCAAAACTGTAGATGTCCATAAATGTTGCACTGAAGCTGAAGTTAAAGGTTATACAGGTCACTGTCCACTAGGGGACAGACCAGTCCATGTTAAATTAGCACTGCTAAAATAAGGGGTCAAATGCCAAAGTATGAAGTCATTATGTTTAGAAATCAGAGCTCATGTACTGTGATACTGAACTTATCTTTTTAGAGTCAGTATCTGAACATTCACCCTCTTTTGTGAGATGTTTACTCTTCGCTATGTTTTTAATGGACAGTAATGATCTTGCCAATATTTTTAGATCAAATCTGTTTGACTTTAAATACAAATACATGGTGATCGTTTGTAGATTTAAATTAGTTTGATTATGAAAAAAGTACATTTAGGATGGAAAGCAGAAGAGAAGAACAAAAAGCTATTTTCTAGTTTCTGAAATGTATCTATAGATATCTTCAACATTCCATATTTATAAACATGATACGAGACAGAAATGTGTGATATTTATTTTGGCCAATGCCTACACACTGCTTTGGTGGAAGCTGTACCAGCTCACATGTCTTAGACTCTCGTGTCCATTTCACTTGCAGCTGCTTAAGAAAGGTATTTCCCTCTTTGTTTCATTGGTTTGCAACATTTTTGTCCTTTGAACACTTAATCTCCAAATCCTCTTTGACAGATTCATTTAGCTCTTGTGTTTCTATCATGAACTTTGTTTATAATGCTTTTTATTTTATTATTAGGTATTCTGGGTTTGCCATTTGTGGCATGTTGAGCACCAGCCAGTTTTATGTTACAGTGTTTTATGGCCAATTGTAGCATGTGGATTTTCAATATTCTGGCGGTCTCAGGGGGCAGATTGCTTTATACCCTGTTAAGATTGCATTGATAATGACCCACAGAGAAAGAAGTAGAACACAACAGGTCACCTGAGACCATTGCCACTGTGTGTGTGTGTGTGTGTGTGTTTAAGAGAGAGAGAGAGAGAGAGAGAGAAAGTAAGAAAAGTCTGTATTATTCCCGCTTTGATCGGGTTTGGTGTAGGTGTCTGGGTCTTAGGCAGGTCAAATATCATTAAAAGACTTTACTCTCTGTCTCAGTCTTTCTAGATGCTGAACGACATGCTCATAAAGGAAGATTAAAGAACAAAGCAGAATTTGAGAATAAACACAAACGCCCAAAAAGCAGAAAATCATTGCCAGGGGGTGAAAAGCAGATGAAAAGCAGAAGCAGATTAGAGGAAGTAGGGAGAAAAATCTGAGTAGGTTTAAGGTCACACTGGGGTAAAATGAGCCACAGCTTAGTTGGTGCTTTCATGAGCTGTGATGTGACAACTAAACGAAAACACAAAAGTTATCTGATGGCTCAAGCTTTTTTTCCCCCAGAATGCTGGGAGTTGGGTAAGATCCAGTAGGCCTGGGGTACGTTGAATCAATGGCCATAAATATGACACAGCTTGAAGCAGTGAATCTATTTGAGCTGGCAAAATAACACAGCATACATTAAATCCTTGTTGATAACATCTTTGTTATACTTTGGTTCATGTTGCTTAAGTTGCTTTTGGACATTACAAATCTTATAGAAGTTGTTTTCTTTGATCTTAAAGTAGATCTTCAAACTGATAAACAGCTCTGCTCTGTTTTTTCACCTATTAATTAGAAAAAGGAAACAACACAAACTGGCTCACCTTACCACAGGCCCAAAGTAAAGGTGTGCTAAACCAGGGTGTTGCTGTGAGTAGTGATCAGTGTCGATCCAAATGGGTGCCCACCCAAAAGAAAACAAATCAAATGTAAATTTTTAGCATAGATTTTCGGATGTCTTTTTATTGATTTATTGGCTGTTAGATCATTTATTGGACTATAATATGTGCTTGCCTCTGCATTGTTTCAATAGGATGTCTGTCATTGTCCATCATATATAAACTAGTTTCTAGGTCATTTCAATGCCACCAGTGCCAAAAGACTTTTTTCTGAAGTCTGAAATATTAAACAATGAGCTATATAAAAGCAGTGTTATTGTAGTATTATTTATATATTATTATAGTGTTTGTTGCATTTTGAATTATTTTATTTTAATTAATGAAAATAATTTTTAAATTGTTTTAGTTATAGTCGTAGGTAACAATGACACTGTTTAAAAGTTGTTAACACAAGTGTCAACTGAATACTGAATAAATATTGAAAAGGAAAACCTATGTGGTTTATAAATACAGCATTTAATATTAATATTTCATTTCAATTACGGGAAACAATTTGTAATAGTTTTGGATTATCAGTACAATATATTAAAAAAAATAATAATAATAAAAAAAAAAGACGACCTATTTTTCTTCAGTCTCACTAAATTCCCTGCAGACTCACATGAAGTCCCCAGGTCTCTGTTGACATAATGGAAAACTGAGCAGAATGGTAAAAAGACTGTAAAAGAGTTCAATCCAGAGAAAGAGAGATTGTTTAATAGATAGTGGTAAGGGTGAATGAGGAGGGCCAGAACTGACCAGTCATATCCATTAATGAAAGAGTATACAAGTAGTGGGGCTGCTCGTGTGTGGTTATCAGTGTGTTTAGACAGAAGGCTCTGGATGGGATTAGAGTGAGTAGAGGACATTAAACAAGAGCATTTCCACCTGCTTGTGATTTAGTGTGTTGGATAGGAAATGCGATACTACTTAGTGTGAGGGATGTGAGTGATATGTTGTGTGAGTTTCTGCAAGCCTGAAAACATTACCACAGGCTCATAGGGTGTGAAGAGTGTGTTTGTGTTTGTGTTCACGGGGCCGGAGGCTAATAGACTTTTGGGGTAATTAGCATGCTGCTGAAAACCATTAATTCATCTCACCTTTCCTCCCCCATGCTTCCATTCGTGGGCCGGTCCGCAGAGCTCTGCTCAGTTGTCACTGTAATGGATGAGTCCATTAGCTGCCCCTGGCAGGGGAGGTGATCGGTCAGAGAGTAAACTGGGTAAAAAGGGCAAAACTGTCACCAAACAACTTTAGCTAATAGCGTCGCCACTTTACTTGATGAAATGTGTTTAACACGCTCTCTTGTGCTTCGCTTTTCTCCCTCCATCCCTCAGATAAACACACATGGCCAACACCTATATATTCCAGTGACTCTCCTCTCTGCCGTTTTCTGTCTTTTTCTCATTCCATTGCTCCCTCCCTTCCACCGTTTTGCCATGTAACTGTTGCTTATTGGGAGTGATGGAGCTGGAGAATATTTGGCCACTTATAAAGAACTGACATTTCCTGTCAGCGTTTGAATGTTATGACTGGGCATTAGGGTGAGACGGGGTGTTGAAACAGTGTGTGTGTTCTGCAAGCAACAACAAATCCAGCAATTCACCAATTTGACGTTCACCAGTGAGCAAAGAAAAAAAAAATCCAAAACAGTCTGATTTTTGTATATGCTCACTTAGAATTGGACTATGTTCAGAATAGAAAACTAGTATAAAGTACACTGAATCCTGGCTATTATGAAAAATAGCATGTAAACATGGATTAGACAAAGATTTCAAAAATTATGGTACATAGTATGTATTGTTTTTTCATTCTTTGGCTGTGTCCCAATTCAGAGGCTGCCTCCTTTGGAGCAAAGACCAAATGCATCGCAGTGGAGAAATTAAGGCTGTCCCATTTCAAAGTCTTCTTCAAATGCAGCCTTGAAATGCATACGTCGCTTCCCAGGCCATGAAGGATACAACAAATGGATCCTTCGTGGCCCAAACTATCAGATTCATTACGCACCAGTGACAACAGGATCTCTAAAAAAACCAAACAAACAAAACAAAACATAGTAGGCTATATCCGCAGTGAAGTTCAGCTGAGGTTAGGGATATTTCAGTTCCCTTTGGGCTACCAAAATCTGAAGAATGCCTTGCCCAAAGGGCTACCAGGGATTTTGAAATTTTGCAAGCTCTGATTTACAGTATTGCAAAAAAGTAATGAAAAATGCAATACAGAATATACAGTGGTGTGAAAAATTGTTTGCCCCCTTCCTGAGTTTTTATTTTTTTGCATGTTTGTCACACTTTAATGTTTCAGATCATCAAACAAATTTAAATATTAATCAGATATAACACAAGTACATTGTGATAAAACATAACTGTGGTTTATCACACCTGAGTTCAGTTTCTCTAGCCACACCCAGGCCTGATTACTGCCACACCTGTTCGCAATCAAGAAATTACTTAAATAGGACCTGCCTGACAAAGTGAAGTAGACCAAAAGATTCTCAAAAGCTACACATCATGTTGAGATCCAAAGAAATTCAGGAACAAATGAGAAAGTAATTGAGATCTATCAGTCTGGAAAAGGTTATAAAGCCATTTCTAAAGCTTTGGGACTCCAGCGAACCACAGTGAGAGCCATTATCCACAAATGGCGAAAACATGGAACAGTGGTGAACCTTCCCAGGAGAGGCCGGCCGACCAAAATTACCCCAAGAGCGCAGCAACGACTCATCCAAGAGGTCACAAAAGACCCCAGAACAACATCCAAAGAACTGCAGGCCTCACTTGCCTCAGTTAAGGTCAGTGTTCATGACTCCACCATAAGAAAGAGACTGGGCAAAAATGGCCTGCATGGCAGAGTTCCAAGACAAAAACCGCTGCTGAGCAAAAAGAACATAAAGGCTCGTCTCAGTTTTGCCAGAAAACATCTTGATGATCCCCAAGACTTTTGGGAAAATACTCTGTGGACTGACGAGACAAAAGTTGAACTTTTTGGAAGGTGTGTGTCCCATTACATCTGGCGTAAAAGTAATACAGCATTTCAGAAAAAGAACATCATACCAACAGTAAAATATGGTGGTGGTAGTGTGATGGTCTGGGGCTGTTTTGCTGCTTCAGGATCTGGAAGACTTGCTGTGATAAATGGAACCATGAATTCTGCTGTCTACCAAAAAATCCTGAAGAACAATGTCCAGCCATCTGTTCGTGACCTCAAGCTGAAGCGAACTTGGGTTCTGCAGCAGGACAATGATCCAAAACACCCCAGCAAGTCCACCTCTGAATGGCTGAAGAAAAATAAAATGAAGACTTTGGAGTGGCCTAGTCAAAGTCTTGACCTGAATCCTATTGAGATGCTGTGGCATGACCTTAAAAAGGCGGTTCATGCTCGAAAACCCTCCAATGTGGCTGAATTGCAACAATTCTGCAAAGATGAGTGGGCCAAAATTCCTCCACAGCGCTGTAACAGACTCATTGCAAGTTATTGCAAACGCTTGATTGCAGTTGTTGCTGCTAAGGGTGGCCCAACCAGTTATTAGGTTTAGGGGGCAAGCACTTTTTCACACAGGGCCATGTGTGTTTGGATTTTGTTTTCCCTTCATAATAAAAAAACTTCATTTAAAAACTGCATGTTGTGTTTACTTGTGTTATCTTGGATTAATATTTAAATTTGTTTGATCTGAAACATTAAAGTGAGACAAACATGCAAAAAAAAAAAAAATCAGGAAGGGGGCAAACAATTTTTCACACCACTGTAAATTGGGTGAGGTAAATAGTATGACAAGAAAACATAGTGTACAATGGGGATGGATTTACATTTGTGACTGTACAAGTACATTGCATAATTTATTTTGTGCATTGTGTTTTGTTTTATTTGCATATTTTTGGGAAATGTAGTTGGTCCTCTGGGTATTCCATGAAATATATACCTGTGCACAGTAATGTATACTGCATAAACAGTACCAGTAGATCATAGCCGTGATCTGTCGTGATATGTTATTCTGTATTTGTATGCAGGTTTATTCTAAGAGACATGGAGTAAATGAATATGTAATCACTTGGTTATTAAGGCTAGATCACATTTGCTCACATTCAAACTTAACTGCTCTAAATTACCCACACACAGGTTCCTATCAGGTGTCTGAATGACAGAGAGTCTTTGATGTTTAGTTCTGTAATTAATGCACTTTATGACCAGCCTCATCCCGGAATATAAAAACCCAGCCTTGATATACAAATTTAATTTTCTGTTTGTGTAATTATGATTGCATTAATAGCGGTTCTTTTGTTCTGTTTGTTTTAATTGAGTCAGTAGATCACTTATTTTTCTGCCCTTAGCTTCATGGTGAGCCCCCGCAGGCTGAGCGGTTATTGTGGTGGGATGTTTTTCCCTCCCATAACTCTCTCTCAGTCCAGAAGATGCTGCTTGTCCAATACTAGATGTTTTTGGCTGTACATGACAGAGTTTTTCTTTTATACAGCCGGAAGGTAGGATATGTCTCTCTGTGTCCGTTTCTAGTTATTAAATAAGTGCTTGAGGGAGATGGAGGAATTCAGCAACTCTGTAGTTTAGGGTTCAAACCAAAGACTTTGGTTGCCAGCCCAGATTTTTAATCCTTACCCTGGCACCAACCCTGTCATATGTGTATTTGTGTGTGTTGTTTTTGAGTTAAATATTTTGACTGCAGCAAAAACAGCATTTAGCAAACTCCCTGAATCTAATAACCATGATCCAATTAAATTTGCATTGATTTGTCCCCACATGCCCATTAGAGAAACAACACCAATAGTTGATAAATACCATTGCAGTGAATGATTACATACTCATGTCCCATCGTATTTACAGACGTCTTACCAGCATTATCTAAACAAACAATGGTGGTGCCTTTTGGTATTCATTTCTGATTTTGACCAAAGCTCTATAATCATATGTAAGTGAATCCAGAATTTTCTAAGCTCTTGACACCCACAGCATGTGTTATGGCTCATTCTGTCCCATAGTTCTCAGCATATATTTAAAGACCGTTCAAGTTCAAGTCCTTTGTACAATTTTAAAAGTTTTTAGGCTGATAAACATTCCTAATGAGTGTAAACGTAATCTCCCTTCAGTCAGAGGCCTGACTATAATCACAGTAACAAACAGAGATGGACCAGCTGTAATGTTTGCCACATGTTCCTGATCACAGATCTGCAGGAATTACACTATAATCCCAATTTAAATGGCCACAGCTCTCAGAATGAATGGCTGGTGAAGTCGAAGCACTGTTTACAGCACTGTTAACTTACTTCAGCCCTCATTTACAATGCATATAATGCTCTATTTACTTAAGATATGTAATATGTATCCCAGCTTGTTATTGTCCTATTATCCTGACAGATACTGGTATGCTGCATTCCGCACAGAACATACTGTTGTTATTTATTTAAAAAAGAAAAAAAAGGGAGGCAGCATTTCAGGCATCTAGTTGTCAGAAATTAGTAATATTTTGTAATTTAAATCCAATTTCAAATATAAAATAGTTAGTTGGAAGAATGTTAAAAATGGTTCATATAATGATAATTAAGATTTTATTTATAAAAATATATTTTAAAATATATTTTTAATATTCTTCTTCTTATTATTATTATTATTACAAATAATAGTTGTGAATTAGAAGCATGGTTCATGTATAACATGATATTAAGAATTTTTATTTATATATATATATATATATATATATATATATATATATATATATATATATATTTTGTTTTGGCAAATCTAGAATATCAAAGTTTTTCATGCATGAACAAAATCTACATGGCGGATACAGCAGAAATAGTATGAGTAGCTATTGCAAACATGTTTCCTAGTGTCTATTAGGACAAAATTTCCCAGATTTTACTGCTGCTCTCTCTCTGCAGGACAGCTCTGTGATAAAGTAAGATGGGAGTTTGGGTTGAAGTTGGTGATTGGTTGTTCTAACGGTTTTGTAAAGCTTAATGGTAGCACCTCTGTTGTTTTAGTAGGAGCAGTATAAATATCAGTGTTGGAATGTTTGCACGATTCAGAAAAGCGCTCTCTAGAAGACTGTGTTTGAGGGTCTCAGAGGCTTTCTGAAGTTGTTTTTTCTCCAAATGCTATCGGTCAGTGTCAGACTGCACATGTGCTGCATGTTTCTATAGCCTTATTCTACACACCTACCCACCTAATGTACACACTTCCTCATTAGTCAGGAGGTTCTCAACTGAATTCATAGCCTTTTTCATTCACTCCATCCCTCCTCATCTGCCAGTTTTTCAATACCAAAAAAAAACCCTGATTATTCTTCCCTCTCCAGCCCTCCATCACTCCTACTCAATCAGCTTGTGTAGTGCTGCTTTACTCTGATCAGTGAGGAGCCCATCTCTCTCTCTCTGTCTAATTAGTATCTTTATAATCTCAGGTCTTCCTCTACTGAGAATATGAAGTATGAAATAATGCATTCAGTTTTTGGTTGCATTTCAAGAGTTTCTTTCATCATCCAGAATATGTAATAGTAAAATGGTGTTCTGTTAGAAGGGATGTGTGATATATTGTTTAGCGGTGTATATTTAGTTAGTTAGTTAGTTAGTTAGTTAGTTAGTTAAATAAATAAATAAATACATACATACATACATACAATCTTTTTAAAATGTATTGCCTTTGGTTGATACTGCATATTTAATTGTTATTTGTCCTGTAAAATAACTTAAATATGTGTATTAAAACTTAAATATATATTTTGAATGTTTTCCTTCTACTAGGCTAAAAGACTAGTCTAACTAGTCGAAAACATAAACTCTCAAAATTGACTAGTGCATGAAAAAAACAATGTTTTTGGCTGTAGTGTTTTGCCTTAGTTTAATCTTAAAAAACACTGTTAAATATAATCTTTTGCAAATCTCAAAATAAATATCAATTTCTAATACTGTGCATTACGTTGTGATGCCTAATTTTAAAATGAATACCTTATAGTATTTTATTTTTAATTTTAGACAAAATAATAAAGAATTGTAATATCTGCCATTTAGCGGTTAACAGTCATAACATGAAAATGATGATTGACTTATCTGTATTGGCTAGAATTTTAATATCAGATCATCTATATTTATTGTACTATGAAAAATTTATTACAAGTCTTCTGAATCTATCAGGACTATTTACTGAAGTTAGACTGCAAAAAACAGCTTAATATGAATTTCAGTGTGAAATGTTAGTAGTTTTGTCTCAGGCTTTTCAAAAGGAGTTTTTTGAAGAAGTTTTATTTGGCAGCACTAATTATATTCAATTGACATGCAAAAGGAGTTTAATTCTAAGGTTCAGAGAGAGGTTGGAATATGATTATGAAGTAAATTACTACTGCTTTAGGAGCAAGAAACTTGACTAACTGTATAAATGTAAATAAAAGGAAATAGTATGACACAATCTCTTTCAGGGTGTCCGGGAGAAGTTAAAGCCTGCAGGCAGGGTGTGTTTGCAGTATGGTGTCAGCTATGATAAAACTATAAGAAAATACAGAGATCTGGATTTGGCTTGGTGCCTGTTTAGTGGGTTCCCATCTCTCTCAATCATGTCTCACTGCTGTCCCCCAAAAACACATTTCTTTCAACAGTTCAGATACCCAAACAAGGCAGAGACGAGAACAGCAGAGAGAGAGAGAGAAAGCCAGGGAGGGTTAAAACAGAATGGAACATAAAAAAGGTCAATCATAAAAAGATGCACCCCTTCCTTCACCAGCTAACAACCGTTGATTCACTTACTGCCCTGTCAACCGACCCTCGCTCTAATAAATCAGTAGGCAGAATGAACAACCACAGCAAAGACAAACCAATGTGTTCTCAATTAGCCACATCCAGAGGAGCAAGAGAGAGGGAAGGAAAATGGTGATGGGTGAGAAAGGGGACGTCTTGAAAAGAGAAAGGCAGAACGAGGGGATGTTGAGGTGATGCTTTGCTCCAGATGTGGTTAATGGTTTAATTATCTGCTTTGATCAATTGAGATCATGGCCGGCCCCAAGGACACACACTGCACACCTCTGTTGGATTCAGATTTGAAAGAAATGCTTCGGCTCTCACATCACCATTCGGTTTGTTTGGTGTGGGGCTCAAAGGGAGTAAAATTCTTTTGTGTTTGTGTGTGTTCTTTGTCTTTTGAATTAAAACTGAGGGCAAACATTACTTAGGCAGCTATTTGTGGTCTTTAACTTATAGCAGAGATTCACTGGGGGCCGTGAGTCTGGGGGAAAGACTTTGGAATACGTACCGATATTTTAGAGAGAGTTTTGAAAAACAAATTATTTCCACAAAAATATTAAACAGCACAATTGTTTTCAACACTGATAATAACAAATGTTTCTTAAGCACCAGATTAGCCTATTAGAATGATTTCTGAAGGATCATGTGATACTGAAGACTGAAGCAATGATTTCTGAAAATTCAGCTTTGACATCACAGGAGAAGATACTAAAATAGAAAAAAAATATTTTAAACTGTAATACTATTTCACAATATTAATGTTACTGTATTTTTGATTAAATAAATGCAGCCTTGAGCATGCACTTCTTTCAAAAACATCGAAATATATTACCAACCCCAAAACATTTAAACAATAGCATGATTTTCTTGTGATTTTTCTCATTCCCCTGCTAAATGAATAATGTGTTCATTTAGCAGAAGAATGAGGAAAATCATTTTAATGTGTTAAGACTTGAAGAAATGCTCCTTTTCATTGGTTTGTCAACTAGTATTAAAACAACAAAAGAAAAGGTTAATTTCTAGTTCATCTGCTGAACTAGAGTATGAAACATTGGGTGCGCACAGGAGGATTTTTTTGTTGTTGTTAAAACTGATTAAATATAGCAAGAGTTTTTACACCAAAACTGTTCAAAGCACTTGGAAAATGAAGTGCGAGACTCTGGGGTGCTTTATTAAGCATCAAAGTGAGTCATGATGTATTGCATTCGCTTAACTACATATTCAGTAAATCTCTTTTTTTGTGTTCCACAGAAAAAAAAAGTCAAGTTTGGAACAACATGAGGGTGTGTAAATGATAACAATGTTCATTTTTGGTTGAACTATCCCTTTAAACCTGAATTTTAAGGAATCTAATGATTTGCGCACAGACTGTGCATCAGTCATTCCATGATGATAACATTTTAGTTTGAGCATTTATGCATTGTGAAATCAGTTTCAGATATCACAGCATTTCTCAATCATTCCATTGCACACACACATACATTCCAGTACATACTCGTGCATCGCCTGTGCTGACATCCTCATAATTCATGCATCTCTGGTTTGTCTTTCTGTCAGCAGTGAAAATGTTGGTGTCGGGTTCAGGTTAATTATGTGTGTGTGAGAAAGACACTTGTTTCATGCTCTACTGTCACACAGAGAATGTGAGAGCCAGAGAGTCTTTAAAATCAGACGGTGCTTCATGCATTGACTCGGGATGGGGGTCATGATCCTTGACCTTGGAGTTATCCAAGTTGTTGTCTCCTCCCCAGACACAAAAAGCAGAGCACAAATCAGCCTTGTACAAAGAGAGAAACTCTCTCTCAACACTGCAACCGTGTAGATATTCTAACAGACAGCGGATCTTAAAGGGATAGTTCACCCAAAAATGAAAATTCTGTCATTAATTACTCACCCTCATGTCATTCCAAACCCGTAATACCTTAGTTCAACTTCAGAATACAAATTAAGATATTTTTGATGAAATTCGAGAGCTTTCTGACCCTGCATAGACCATATTCGAGGCCCAGAAAGGTAGTAAGGTCATCGCTAAAATAGTCCATGTGACATCAGTGGTTCAACTGCAGTTTTATGAAGCTACGAGAATACTTTTTGTTCGCAAAGAAACAAAAATAAATTTATTCAACAACAACTTCTCTTCTATATCAGTCTTTGATGCACATTCACGACTGTACCATGACCCATGCGTCGGATTTCATCAAAAATATCTTAATTTGTATTCCGAAGATGAACGAAGGTCTTACGGGTTTGGAACGACATGACGGTGAGTAATTAATGACAGAATTGTCATTTTGGGTGAACTACCCCTTTAAAGGGGACATGTAGAAAAACAAAACAGGAAACCCATTTGATACTACGCTCCCAGAAAAAAAGGGTACGAAAGCTGTACAATACCTTTTCAAAAGCTATACTTTTGTACCTTATTTACCCCTAAAGAGTGCATATTAGTACAATAAATGTACATATTATTATCTGAATTCTACATATTAGTACCTTTTGAAAGGGTACCACTACTACCCTAGTGACAGCTTTTGGGTCTTTCCTGAGAGTGTATATAGACATTGCAAGTAAATTGTTGTGAAAGTGTATATGGCTACTTCAAACTTTAGAACGTTTTTGTCATTTATACGACTCTGAAAACCAAGATCTTGTTCTTTCAGGATGTTTTTTTTCTTGTTTAATGTCACAGAATATCCTGTTTAAGTAATTCAAGCTCTCATATTAACTTTTCAAATGTACGGTCTTGAGTTGAAACACCTGACAATAATGCTGGACTGACTGTGGAGTTTGTAATGGAAAATAAAAGATAGCATATTTGGAAATGTGTTTATGTTGGAAAGGAATTCATGGGTGAATTTGCGCGGTTCTCTATTTTATGCTTGTTAGTTTTAAAGCATTTCTGTAGATTAGCTTCGAATGCTGCTAATTAGCAGGGTTACCGTAGCACCCGTTTCGGAGAAATATGAGTTACGCGCTTGTTTTTGTTAGGGCTTTCGGATAAGCAGTGCATGACCACATCACAGACATACCGCTTGGCAGCGCTCCACAGCCCTGCTGCACCACAATCCATGCGTGCCATCTGATCTTGACGGCAAATTCTAGTGCTAGTCAGAGTCTATGAGAGAGAAATAGAGCGCTACTTTTATAAAAGGGATAGTTAACTCCAGAATGTCAATGATGTAATCATTGTCATGATTTACTTACCACCAGGTTGCTGCAAATCTGTTTGACTTTCTTTCTTCCAGACTTAGCTGGTTGCGCTTTTCCATGCAATTACAATGAATGGGGACCGAAGTGTTTAAGCTTCAAAAAAGAGGCAAAACACCATGAAAGTGATCTACTTGACTAGTGTGTACTGTATTTCAAGTCTTCTGAAGATATGTGATAGTTCTGTGTGAGAGACAGACTTCCAGTGAGCTGTAACTGCTGTGAACGAATCATTGAGTCAACTGGATCAGTGCATTTTGTGAATGAATCATTCAGGCCAGTTTTATGAACTGGACAAACTGATTCATCGGAAAAATGAGATTCGAACAAATAATTCACTTATTAATTGGACATTGCTGCTGCTTTTGTGGTGAACATCTTTTCTCCTTTTGTGTCCCAGATAAGAAAGTAAGTCATACAGGTTTTGGAATAACATGAGGGTGAGGATATGATGACAGAAGTTTCATTTTTCGGTGAACTTTCACTTTAAGAACACATTCTGTGAAAGGATACTGTCATGATGAAAGCAATTACACTGAGAGTTGAAATATGGCCAGATGGAAGGTGTTAGGAAGATAGGTAAAGCTGGACTGTATTACGGTTTTCTAGAGATGTCATTCCTTCTTGCTTGGTTAACATTGTTTTCTCTTGCTTTCTCTGATTCAGACGTTTGAAACCACATCCCATGGCTCACAGCTTCACTCAGCACACCTTCCGTCTTTCCTTTCATCTCTTCATCTCTCATCCCCTCATTTCCCTCACCATTATTTTTGGATCCATTTTGTTTTTCCTTGACTTTTCTTTGCTCTCCCTCTCTCTGCTTTCTGTTCAGGCGAGATGGAAGGAGACGCCCAGTTCCTTCATGGAGGTCTTGCAGCCTGTGGCTCTTCTCAGGGTTACTGGGCTCAGGAGTTTGTAATGTTGGGGGTCTTTTTTCTCTATGATGATTGCTTTGGGGCCACTGAGTGTTTCAGGGTCCACTGAGCTTTCTAGAGAGCCCTGTTCTAGCATGAAGACCTACACACACACACAGGCACACAGTCTTCCTGAATGCTAAACACCTGTTTGTAATAGTATGTGTTCTAATATTTACATCTAGTGACAGCGGTTTGGGCTTATTGTGGATTTAATAGTTTGGATTTGGCGTGCTGTCTGATTTATCTGATTTGTCTTTCTCTGGTTTGTATTTTGTCTCTCTATCTTTCTTTTACTCTGTATTGAGACCAGCTTTGTGCATTTTTGACAGAGATTGTGTAAAGTCAATATCCATTCATACAATAGAGTTGCTTAAGGGAAAGAGATTTGGCCTTTATTTGAAAACTGTCGGCCACAAATAACATGTGTGAAAGTGTTTTGAATGCTGATAAAAGATTCTGTTTATTGGTTCTGTTTAAAATGAGCACATTGTTTTTCCTACTCTTATCAAATAAGTTTTTTCCTTGAAACACAAACAGTCTGTGTGGCACTAGGTTGCTTTTTCTCTTTTGATGTTTTTCTGTGCTTTACAGAGTTTTTTCCCCACATTGTGTTTCATTGTGTTTAACTGAAGGTCAAACATTTCCAAGAGACAGCCAAAATATGCCCTAATACAGGCCATTTCTTTCTATCACTAACACAATTGTTTCTTAGATTACTGAGGGTGAATTTACTAAATAGTCATGCCATTTTGCAGGTGGTATAAAAATCTGCATATTTTTCACAATACCCACAATTCAGTTTAAACAGGCCCTAAATGCTCTAAACGAGTGCTTTGCTCTATTTTATGTTGTTCTTTTCAAACTTTTGGGGTCAGTAAGAGTTTTCAGCGTTTTTGAAGTAAATCTCACAAAAGCTGCATTTATTTGATTAAAAATACAGTGAAAGACACACTATTTCGAAATATTATTATCATTTAAAATAGTTTTCTATTTTAATATATTTTAAAATGTAATTTATTCCTTTGATGCAAAGTCGATTTTTTTTTTTTTTAGCAGCCATTACTTCAGTCTTCAGTGTCACATGACCCTTCATTCTATTAATTCTAATATTCTAAGGTTTATTTGGTGCTCAAGAAACATTTCTCAACATTTCAATGTTGAAAACATTTGTGCTGCTTAATATTTTTGTGGGAACTGTGATACAAGTTTTTTTTAGGATTCATTGATGAATAGAAACTTTCAAATAAACAGTATTTATTTGAAATAGAAATAATATTCCAAATTTAAAATGTTTTCATGAAGTACTTCAGATGAAAGATGAGCTCAAAAAAGTATCCCTTGTGTATACATGAATGTGTGTGTGTGTGGTTTACAAAGTTGGCAATATCTAAAATCCTTGTCCTTGTGGGGACATTTTTTGGTTCCCATGAGGAAAACAGCCTATAAATCATATAGAATATGTTTTTTGAAAATATAAAATGGCAAAAAAATTGTGGTTAGGTAAAGGGATAGAAAATACAGTTTGTACTGTATAAAAATCAGTATGTCTCTAGAATGTCCCCATAAAACATGGAAACCTGTGTGTGTGTGTGTGTGTGTGTGTGTGTGTGTGTGAGAGAGAGAGAGAGAGAGAGAGAGAGAAAGGAGAGCGGCCCCTCATTGGAAACTGCAGTAAAGTTCAGGTCTGCAGAGGTCACCACACCTCAGTTGAAGGTGTCATCATCGGTACAACAGGGAGAATAGAGAATAGGATGACAGATTCACAGAGATGTAACAAGAAAGCCGTGATTGGTGGTTTGGGCTTAAAGAGAGCGGGTCACGGTGGTCAAACTGACAGGCCATTGAGCACACACTGTCTGAGAGGCAACCTGCTGTGAAAACAGTGAAACGCTCAGGGAGTGAGAGCTAGTTCATTTAGAGACCGAGCGGAAAAAAAGAGGACTAAAGGTTGAGAAGGAGAAGAGAACGGGATGCTTGGGGTCTATCATACTCATATGAAGAAAAACAGGAGAAAGTCCTCACATGAAAAAAGTGTTGTTTTATGTGTGTGTTTGAAGGAATAGTTCACCCAAAATGAAAATTTGCTGAAAATTTACTCACTTGCAGGCCATCCAAGTTGTTGTTGTTGTTGTTGTTGTTGTTGTTGTTTTTTCATCAAAACAAATTTGGAGAAATTTACCATTACATCACTTGCTCACCAAAGGAGTGAATGGGTGCTGACAGAATGAGAGTCTGAATGAGGCTGATAAAAAAACATCACAATAATCCACATGACTTCAGTCCTCAATTAATGTCTTGTGAAGTGAAAATCTAGTTTGAATCAGAAGAGAAATATGCACAGATTAAGCACTGTTTACAAACAAAAACAGTTCAAAACACATATGTTGATGGATTTTAATGTGAGAGGATTTTTCAATGGAAGAAGCATTATTATGGACACATAGGTTGGCCAGAAGTGATTGTTTAAAGTTAAACGCATGGTGAGCAAATGATGTAATGCCAAAAATCTGTTCAACTGAAGAAACAAGCTCTTAGATGGCCTGAAAGTAAATATATTTTTGGCAAATTTTCATTTTTGATTGAATTATAAATTAACTATATGTCAATATGAAGTATGAAGTTGGCCATATTTACTTTATTAAAACACACCTCAGTTATTATTTTGAATGATTTATCAGTTTATATAAAAAAAATGCCTTTGTAATCTTTCATCAAAATGTAATAACTTGCCCCACCTCTGAAATGGCTTTTCAGCTGTTCCAATCAGTTCTGCCTTACATGTTTTGTATTATCCTGTTTTACTCTCAATTACGTTACATTACAGAATTAAAATGGGTTGCAAATAACGTTTCATTTCACTTCAAGTAAGAGGCAATAGTTATTTACATTTAGTCATTTAGCAGACGCTTTTATCCAAAGCGACTTACAAATGAGGACAATAGAAGCAATCAAAACCAACAAAAGAGCAACAACATGCAAGCGATATGACAAGTCTCGGTTAGCCTAATGCAGTACACTTAGCAAGGGTTTTTTTTTTGTTTGTTTTTTTTTTTAAACAAGTAGATAGAATATAGAAAAGAAAGCTAGTGTTTTAGTTTAAGAAAAGCTAGCAGTTAGAGAATAAATATGCAATTGATAGAGGGTTAAGTGTGTGTGTGTGTGTTTTTGTTTTTGTTTTTTTAATAAAAAGAAAGGAGATAGATAAAATAAAATTAGAAAAGAGAATGCTACAGCTAGAGGGTCAAATAAAGATGGAAGAGATGGGTTTTTAGCCATTTCTTGAAGATGGCTAAGGATTCAGCTGCTCAGATTGAGTTGGGCAGGTCATTCCACCAGATGGGAACAGTTAATGAAAAAGTCAGAAAAAGTGATTTTGTGCCTCTTTAGGAAGGCTCAATAATGCGGCGTTCACTTGCAGAACGCAAGCTTCTATAGGGCACATAGGTCTGAAGTACTGAATTTAGGTAAAGGGGTGCAGAGCCAAAGGTGGTTTTGTATGCAAACATTAATGCCTTGAATTTTATGCGAGCCGCTATTGGTAGCCAGTGCAAATTGATGAACAGAGGTGTGATGTGCATTCTTTTCGGCTCATTAAAGACTAATCTTGCAGCGGCATTTTGGATTAATTGTAGAGATTTGATGGAATTGACTGGAAGACCTGCCAAGAGAGCATTGCAATAGTCAAGTCTGGACAGAACAAGAGCTTGAACAAGGAGTTGTGTTGCATATTCCGAAAGAAAGGGCCTGATCTTCCTAATATTATATAAAGCAAATCTGCAGGACCGGGCAGTTTTAGCAATGTGGTCTGAGAAATTCAGCTTATCATCAATCACAACTCCAAGGTTTCTGGCTGTTTTTGAAGGAGTAATGGTTGATGAGCCTAACTAGAAGGTGAAATTGTGATGAAGTGATGGGTTTGCTGAAACTACAAGCAGTTCTGTCTTAGCTAGGTTGAGTTGAAGGTGATGGTCCTTCATCCAAGAAATGTCTGTTATACATGCTGAGATGCGAGCAGTTATCGTCGGATCATCAGGATGGAATGAGAGTTAGAGTTGAGTGTCATCAGCATAGCAGTGATATGAAAAGCCATGTTTCTGAATGACAGAACCTAATGATGCCATGTAGACAGAGAAGAGAAGTGGTCCAAGGACTGAGCCCTGAGGCACCCCAGTAGCTAGATGTTGCGACATGGATACTTCACCTCTCCAAGATACCTTGAAGGATCTATCTGAGAGGTAAGACTCAAACCACTGGAGAGCGGTTCCTGAGATGCCCTTTCTCAATAGGGTGGACAGGAGGATCTGGTGGTTGACCGTATCAAAAGCAGCGGATAGATCCATCAAAATAAGTAATGAAGACTTGGAAGCCGCTCTTGCAAGTCTTAGGGCTTCAACAACTGAGAGCAAGGCAGTTTTGGTCGAATGTCCACTTCTGAAGCCAGATTGGTTACTGTCCTGGAGGTTGTTCTGTGTGAGAAAGGCAGAGACTTGGCTGAACACAACTCGTTCAAGTGTTTTTGCAATGAAAGGTAGAAGGGAAACCGGTCTATAGTTCCCTAAAAGAGTTGGGTTAAGAGTGGGTTTCTTATATGAGCCTGTTTATTTGTTACAAGATTGTTTCTTCTTTCAAATTTGTTTTATGAAGTTCATTTATCAACTTCTTTACTAAGTCTGTTCTCTCTCCCAAAAGTGAGAACAGACTGGCCATGATGAGCCGAATAAATTAGCTTATTAAAACACTGATATTCATCTGATAAATCGTCCCCTTGGAATGATAAGGTTCTGTCTGCATTCCGAGTAGTTTTGAGATATTGAGCTTCAAAGTTTTTGCATTCCATTCGACTGAATAATAAAAAGTTTAAATAAAAAGTTACAAAATGAACACAACATTAAAAAATCTATCACATAATGTAAATAAGTTGTCACAGAATAAGATTATGTGAATAACTCAATTTTGACAAAAATGTCAGATAGAACCTTATAATTCCAAGGGGACAAAATATTTATCAAAAAGCTCCCAAAGTTAATGTGTTAACACATGCATTTAATAACAATGCTTCATCATCATTCATTTTTAATTTTATATATATATATATATATATATATATATATATATATATATATATATATATATATATATATATATATATATATATATATATATATATAATTTCCATGTTTCATTTTTTTAAATTATATTTATATTACATATTGTTATATTTGTCCAGTGAATATGTCAGATTTCTCTCTAGTAACACATGCAGGGACTTTCCAATTAAATCCACCCTGGCAAGCTTGTTCATCCGCTTTCTCTTTTGAGTACCATTCAAAATCAAATCAACAACCGATGTGTAGAATCAAGTCCTTGCCCTACATTTCTCTTTTTTAATAATCTGTTACAATTTGTTACATCACAGTGCAGCAGAAAAGATCTGTCACTACTTCTGTTTAATCTCAACTTCAATGTTAACATGTAACTAAGCACTGACACTGTAATAAACACATTTGTTTTTAATCGCTTTATTGTAAATGAATACATTTATGTGCTTTAGCAGTAATATCCATAAAAATGCTTTTTCAAAAAAATTTGTAAGAGTGGTTTATAACTGAAACCTGGTGTGTGTGTGTGAGAGAGAGATGTGAAGCGGTAAAGGGGTACGGTATGATGGAATGCTCCCTAATGTGTTTATATGAAACTCTGTTCATTTTTCAGGTTGGTTTTAGTCGAGTGAGTGATATGTGTGAATGAGATTGGAGACAGGATGGCTGTGGAATGTGCTGCACTGTCATTGCAGGTGCCTCTCCCAGAATGCACTTCTGTTCTTTGTGTGATGTCACGATAACATCAATCCTCCTGTCACCGTGACAGTGGCTGTGCTGTTGACCCCATCCCCCAGACCCCAATAATTATCCTGGGCTAGATTGTGATTGGAGGGGTCAGACTAATAGGGCACCCCATGTAAGGAAACCACAGAGATAAACTCATGCCAGACTGAATTACAACACTTGCATACACACACTCACTCTATAATTCACAGTTCAGCCTCAGCAAGACTCCAGTGCTGTCACACAGGACGAGTAATAATTACATGGAAATGAAACCTTTCATTTAACAATGTCATCTGTCCCTTTGCCCTCTTCCGCTCTCTTTCATTCTCTTTGTTTCCCCATCATCAAGATGAATTGAGCTGAAATGCACTTCTTTCAAGTGCATGTGCCCACCATGTGTTCCTGTCCCAGTGTGTGTGTGTGACTGATTGACTGTGGTGAAAGCGAGCTGCCAAATCAAATCGACATAAATCTACACTTAACCACAAAGGATTCCAGTGATTACACAAAAACTCTGTTTCAAAACCTAGTGTGCTGCTTCACTGCCTACTACTCACATAGACTGCTGCCTTCTAAGGCAGCATCTTAACCTTCATGAAACCTCTTAAATGACTGATTTAAAACACTCTTCAGTTTGCAATTGAGGTTAAAGTCTGCCTTCAGTTTTGATCTCAAAATCAAATCAACAACCGATGCGTTGAACCAAGTTCTTGTCCTACATTTTTTTCGATAGTTCGTTACACTTTGTTACATCAAAGTGCAGATGAAAAAATCTGTCATTACTTCTGTTTCATTGCAACTTTAGTATTAGCATGTAGCTAAGCTAAAAACAAGACATTTTAATAAGCATAGAAATATGTAGCACACACAAGTATTGGGTATGTTAAACAATTTTTAATTACAATTTTTAATGAAGTACTAATTTAAAAAAAAAAAATTATGGAGCACATTTGTTATTTATGTTATGTATGTGTCACCTCATCCATATCTTGGCTTCATTTTAATAATATATCAAGTTAATAAGTTTATTTATAAACAGAATTTCTCTCAATTGCCATTTTGGATTCTTTTTTCACTGAATTCACCACAGAAACACAGTGCCAATGATGCCTTAAAGGGGTCATATGATGTGATTTCAAGTTTTCCTTTCTCTTTGGAGTGTTACAAGCTGTTTGTGCATAGATAAGATCCCTGAAGTTGCAAAGACTAAAGTCTCAAAACCAAAGAGATATTCTTTATAAAAGTTGACTCAACCACACCCCCCTAAAACGGCTCGTTCAAACACGCTGCCACATGTCTACATCATGGTGTAGGGAGATTTGCAAAACACCGCCCAAATGTATGTCCTGGAGACGCTGTGTTTCGTTGTGAAAGTACTTTGTTTGGGCTTCCAAAAGAGGACACAACTAGAAATCAGTGGTTAAGTTGTATTTACAACACTGTTCCAGAACAGTTCAACCCAAATATTCGAGTGTGTGCAGCACATTTTATGGAGGACTATTTCCTGAACCTGGGAGTAGCCTGCCAGCTGTGCTCAAAGACTGTTTCTATAAAGTGGGGCAATTTCAACTTTGCAAGGACAGTCTGGCGCTTCTGACTCACAGCCTGTAAGTATGTTTTCATATTTAAAGAATTTGCCACTGACTATTCAAATGCGAGTTTTGAGCTGTGTAGAGTAGTGCTTGTTGTTTGTCGTTTCTCCGATCACAAATGCAGACATGGTAATGTTTACGCGGCGCGATGCAACGCGACGTGTAAAAAGACAGCATAAGTCATTATAATCAGTCATTATGTTCCCACTGGATGCAACAAATGCCTCATTTTTAATGGGTTTTATTGTTTTTGTGTCGTCTCGCCGGGACACGGCATCACAATATGATAAGGGCGTAACATTTCTGTCTCACGCTTGAGGTATTCGGCCAATCACAACGCACTGGATAGCTGGCCAATCAGAGCATGCCTCGCTTCTCAGAACGATGAGCTTTGTAAAAATCAACCCGTTTCAGAAAGGCAGGGCATAGTGGAGCGACAATAATGTACAGTATGTGGAAAATAATGTGTTTTTTGAACCTTAAACCGCATAAACACATTGCATTACACCAAATACACAAAATAATGTTCTTTTTAGCAATGTCATATGATTCCATAGGAAGCTCACTAGGTTTGAAATTAAGCAAAAAATGTGCTGAACGGTTGATGTGAGTTTTTGAAGGGGTTTGAATTTCATGGGTATGAGTATGTGTTATTGCACCATAATTTGATATAGTGTTGTGGAATGTGTTATGTGAAGTGTGTGTGGGTGTTGGCAGACATTTCACGCCACATAGAATTTTAAGGAAACAGTGAAATTACTTTCTTAGCACATTTTCTCTCCCTCTCAGTGTGCAATTATGCATGCATTATTTTATTATAATATAATGAAGGACTTTAAATTACCTATAATTACCAACTCTTATCCACCAAATACAGTCCTGGGTGCAGTCTGGCTCTGATATTCTGTGCGCTCTGTTAGATGGTCAGTGGTTTGATTGAGCTCTTTATGTCTTTGAGAACACGATACTGCACTAGCTCTAAATAGAGCACATATACAGTATCCCGCTGCTGGCATGGTATGTGCAAAATATAGAACAATAAGTTTCCTGTTTTCCAAAATGGTTTCATATTTTGCTGAATGGATTTCTCTGTCTCTTTGACACAGTCAATTTTATATATCCTTCACTGGTTTGTTTGTTTATATGAGAAATCACAAGAGAGAGAAAGGGACATGAGCAAATAACATGAGCAGTGGTTTTCAACTGGTTTTGCCACTAAAACCACTAGCATGTGGTATATGTTACTGATACTGAGTAATTTACATAATACTCCAAGGAATTTCAAATATAAATTTGTATCAGTGTTTTTTTTTTTGTTTGTTATTTATATACTATTACATTTTTATATTTTGAAATGTGGTTTCAGTTTTATATTTTCAGTTTTTAATTTAATTTACATAAAATTTTAGTATTTTTTTTTATTCTTTAATATTTATGTGGCTTTATTTTTAATTTAGGTTTATTCATTTTACTACTTAAAATTATTTAATTTTAGTTGCACAACAACATATCTATTTTTAGTTTTGTAAGTTTTTTTTTATTTTTCTTCTAATATTTATATTTTATCTCGGCTTTATTTCAATTACCAATGATTTTAAGTAGTTTTAGTTTCAGTTAACAACAACACTGTTCTGTATGGCATTACCATGGTATTTCTGTAGAGGGGTGAATTCATTGATGAATGGACTGTAGAATTTAAAAATGTGGAATGTTTATAATAATTTTGAATGGAAAGGAAAGTTTCAAGGAGAGAGAACCACAATGAATTTGCAAACTGGGCAGAAATGAATGGAGTATCAGAGGGATGAAATTAAATACTCATGAGGGAGTATAATGAATAAAGGAAGGTAATAAAGGAAGTTTTGGGAGTGATAAAGCAAAGGTGCGGAGGGCACACAGTGGGTTGAGCCAGTAGACACAAAAGCACCCTGCTCCCCCCCCTGCTCAGGCCCAGAGGGCAGCCTAGGGTCAGACTCTCTCCCTGGGGCATCTTCTACTACAGCCCCAGGCTTCTGAGAGGCCTGTGGGAGTTTTTGGAAGGTCCTGAGAGAGGCCAGACCTTTTACACCTCAGAGACCTCACTTCACCTGCATTCTCGCTTTCTCTTCTCTTCTCTTCTCTTCTCTTCTCTTCTCTTCTCTTCTCTTCTCTTCTCTTCTCTTCTCACCTCACTTCTATACTCTCTATATTCCATATATTAAGAATAATAATCTCTACAACCCCAATACGGTGAGGATGACATAAATGTCTAAAGAAAAGAGAAAATATTAGTTTTTTCTTTTTTTTTTTTCATATGGGCAGAGCATGTTTCATCTGTAAAAGTAGGATGTTTAACATAAGTGCCATCTTGGATGGTTTGAGTTGCTTGGATTTTGATAGGTTGGAGTAACCTCATTGTTTACGGCACTGATAAATCTATGTTGGCGAGTTCATGGAAGTGTTTATATTGTTGATTATTTTTTCTCCCCTCCACAAATGTCTTGCGTTCTTGTCTGTCTATGTGTGTGTACGTGCACACGGGCATGTAAGTGTTTGGCCAAAGGATTTTGATTATAATCAGATATGTGTGAGTAAGGGTCAGCAGATAGAAAAGCAATAGGACACGAGGCTAAGGGACCAGAATAGAGGATATGCTTTCTCCATTTTCAGGTGGAGAGGTTTGAGCAGACAGATTGTTGATGTTCACAGTTCTCATTGTGTGTGTTTGTTCCGGTCTGATGTGATCTAGCTGTGTTTGGACAGAGTCGTGCAGATGGAAGTCCTCACAGCGGCCAAAGCTTAAATCACAAGATACATGAGCTCTATAACCCAAACCACACTAATGATATACAATCAGCATATTTCTCTTCTTTAAACTGTTCCAATAGCCTATTTTGCAATAAGATCTGTCCATCCATCAGGCAGTCCATCCATCCATTACGGCTAGATGACTAACATGCACATTAATGTTTTCTTTTATTAATTAATTTAATTACAACTGTCCCACAACTGTGGCACAGTTTCCATTCAACTGCACATACAAGTTTTGTAAGAGTACTACTCTGTTACCAAGGAGATCCCTAGTGAAAAATAGATATACTAAAATGTATTTGAAATACATGTATTTCATACTAAGTATACTACAAATACATTTACGTTTATGTACTGAATAAAAATACCCTGCAATTGTACTTTTAGTATACTAAACTGGTATACTTAAGTCTGCTAAATTGGAACAACTAACTTTGTACTCAATGCACTTTAATTGTGCGTAAGTAGTACTGAAGTCCAACTAAAAATACAATGAAGTTTATTTGATTGTGCTAAAGTGGAACTATTGCAAATATACTTCAGGTGCACCTTAAATATCTTGCATTTAAAGGCCGATATTATGCAAAGATCATACAATCCTCATAAGAAATGTGCATTGTGCACAAGTAGAACTCCAAACAAAGTTTAATTATAATTACATCAGTAAGTCTCGAGCGATATGTCAGTAAATATTTGAATAAATTTGAATTATACTTAGTATGAAATGTATTTTAAATATATTACTTTTTTACTAGGGATGACACATAAAGAAATTAAGGCAAATTTCAAGGTATTAACTCAAACAGTAGAAATTGTGTATGCAAAAAGTGTTAGAAAAACAGTATGCAAAAAGTGTTAGAAAAGTATGTTTAAAAGAAATCGGCCTTAGAAAGACAAACAACTGTTGTGTAATCTAAAACTGGAATTAGAATTTGACAATAATGTTTCATAGAAATTTCATCATGTTCCAAAGAAGTGAAATAACCCAGAACTGAGGTGTCTAATTCCAGCACTGGTTTAATCAGAGACATTGAGATTGAATTTAGTATGGAAAAAATCCTCTCAGAAAAAAAGCATATGGACCCAAAAGGAAAGTGTGCATGTTATTCAAGTACCCGTGAGATGAACACTTCTTTCCTTTCTTAAATAAAGCTGGGGAGCAGAGGTACAGGCCCAGGGTGAGATGAGATGTTCCTCAAACACAAAGAGACAGAATTATGAGGCTGTAAGATATTATGGGTTACAGTACTTAAGTTTTTATGAACTATGGGGTTTCTGTAAGAATGTGGGTTCTACATTCTTTCAGATGTGATTGCTGAAGGGAGGATGTGTGAGGATGGTTGTATGTGTGTGTGATGATGGTGTGTTTGTCGGCTTTGAGAAGGGAGTGCTGAGTGAGTGAGAGTGCTCGTTTGTCATCGAGATTTGTTTAATTACAGCCTGTCCTTCTCTCCCTCATCCCTCCATCCTCAGTAATCTTCTCCTCCTTTTCTTGTGTAAATCCCTCCCTCTATGATGGAGGCTCCGTCTCTCCTTCAAGGGAGAACAACATTTGGCTGACTGACACACTGAGGTCAGTGTAGTAGAGAGTAGGAGTGTGTGTATGTGAGTGTGAGATGTTTGAGCACATGCAGCGACTCCTGCAGGGGTTCAGTTAGGGAATTGTGCGTATGTGAGTATGCATACTCATCCGGAACTTGACCATTAACAAAAACAGAAACACAATCGCAAAGTACACACGCACATGGGCCTTTTCTGCATCTTCCACCCCACCTCTCTCTCTCCTACTGTGCGGTTGGGTAAATTCACACATCTGCTTGCCAAACGCTTCTGCAAAACTGTGCAAACATTGCACATGATGTTCATAATTACAGTACAAACCCAGTAACAGTACAAACACAAATTTAGATTTAGATGAATCATCCATAAATTTATCTCTTTTTTTCTTTTTTCAAATCATAAAATCACCAAATCTGCAGATTAGAATGATTGTTGAAGGATCATGTGACACTGAAGACTGGAGTAATGGCTGCTGAAAAAAATTCAGGTTTACCATCATAGGAATAATTTATGTTTTAAAATATATTAAAATAGAAAACTGTTATTTTAAATTGTAATTTTATTTCACAATATTGTGTTTTCTTTCTTTAAATAAAAAATAAGAAATTATTTCTTTATTTTCAGTCAGGAGAAAATCTTAAACCTGGCCAAACCTCACAAGAAAGACTGACAGAAACTGCAGTGAGTTCTGAGCTTCAGTCTCTATGGGCTGAAGGGATGTCAAATCACAACATCATGTGTGATTTCCTGTGATTTGTGCTAGTCTGACTGAGGTAAACTCACCATAGGATCCATGTCTACCATTCCTTACGGACCAGTCCTACTTCTTGCTCTTTTCTTTCCTCCTCCTTCCCTCTGTCTGTCTTTTCAGGCTAGAGACTGAATTATTCTGGCCTGTAATAAAGGATCAGTGTCTGTGGAATGAGACAGAGCAAGACAGCATGAAGGACACTGCAGGGTCCTGTGAGAAATTACAGTGTGTGTGTGTGTGTGTGTTTGTGAAGAACCCAGATCATCTTGACTGGCAGTTCAATACTGTAAAGGCAGATTAATCCTCATCTTTGCTGCTGTGTGAATGCTGTATGTTTTTGAGAGCTAAAAGACATGTTTCTGATCTTCAATAACTTTCCTTTGTCCAATCTGTTTCCCTCTCTGAGTCTGTGTCTCTTGAGGTGGTCTGCATGTGACGTTTATAATGTGAAACTTATGAAACTCTGGATTGTATCTTTATGCTCTTTTGTTGTCTGTTTCTCTGCTTTCTGTCTGATGTCTCTATCAGTCACACCGCTAAGTGTGTGTTTGTGTGTGTGTGTTTACCAGCAGAGGTGTGGCCCTCTTTAGTTGAACAATACAAATTTACGTGATCAGGAAATCTCCACTCTCCACCAACATCGGCAATTGACAATACAAGCTTGACCTTTGACTTTTGTACAGTCAGTGGACTAAAAGAGGAAGCAAGCGATGTACTGCCCAGTCACTTGTGACCTGTATATCTTACATTTGTACTAAAATATATTAATATGACATACTGTCACAATCATTTATTGCTCTACACAGAAGTGTCAATCAAACTGATTTTTCAGGCAAGTGAATTTTAAAAGCAACCCTAAAAATAAAACATTGCATTATTATTGTAGGTCAAAAAGTATCTGAAACATTATGGAAGAAATCATTCATGTATATAATGTACATAATAATAAATTTACATGTCATATCTATGCTATAATAATTTTAAATCAATAACAATAATTTGTTGACTTTATTTAAAAAGTTACTTTAAAGTAACTTTTATTTTAATTTATAAAGTTCACTGGCTATTAAGGTTACTTGCCATTTTGCCTGATTTATTTAAATAACATTTTTGTTGTTATTATTAGGACAGGTTTTCAATCCCCTGCAAAAAAAAAACACCACTAGATTAGCACTATGTTTTAAAAATGTTTTAACATTTCTTATCTTGGAATTTCTTATAGTGCAAAGGGAACAATGGAAGTTTATTTCTGCTACAGAAAAAAATAAAATAAAATAAAGTTAATTGTGAATTTTTATTTCACAATTCAGATTTTTACTTGCTATTCTGATCTCAATTTTGAGACAAAATGTCCAAATTGAGATGAAAAAAATGTCAGAATTGTGAGTTATAAACTTTTATTTTTTTTATTCTGTGGTGGAAAGAAGCTTCCATAGGGAACTGTCATTGATGCCAGACAGAAATATGTATGACTTGGTTATAAAGTATGTGTGTTAACTATAGATCTATTTTTAATCCTCATGCATATTAATCCATTCTGCTAGTGTGATTTATAAGGGATGTATGTATGTGTCTAACAAGAAAACGTTCCTCCATAAAGCATCTTGTTTCTTGCCTCTTGATGGGAGTTGCTGAGTGTCAGTGTTGATAGGTTGATGCTGCTCTTTTGGAATCTAGATTGTCTTAAATTTAGAGTACCTCACCTTCCTTCTGTTCACATACTCTCTCTCTTTCTCAATCACTCACTCATTCCGCTGTGGGAATGAGGCTGTTATCGTGGTGGTGATTTGTGCTGATTATGGATGTGGAAACAGCTAATTCAGTAGATTACCTCCCTTTGCAACTGCAGAAAATTTGTTCCAGAACATCAGACATACCTGTGTGTGTGTTTGAATGTTCCCACAGCATTTTTCCTAAATTATCTTGTTTTGTGGACTGAGGAACCACACAAACAGACATGGACTAGAATGAGGGGGTGATGGCTTGTGTCATCCATCATAAACTAATTCAGCCCTTACCCATAAACACTTACATACTCGCAGTCTACACTGCCTTTTCTTCATAAATGTTTTTGTCTTGTTGTCCAGTAAAAATATTGAAAAGTCATTAAAACAAGATCAAGAAGCAAAATTGTGTAAGAGTAAGGTGTTTTCGGGGAATATCTTTATCTGAATTTATTTTTCTTACTCCATTGCCAAAATGTTTATTTTTTTCTTGTTTGAGTGAGGTTTATGCTTAAAACTCGGACAGTGGGGTAAGAAAAATACTTAATTCAATATATACAATATTCTTTTAAAACAACTCTTCTGCCATTTTCAAATATGCATAGATATATTAGTGGAAAAAAGACAATAGAAATGTATTCATTGATTTTTTTATTTTTTTATTTTTTTTTAATTGTTAATTTATTCTAGTGCAGCTGTGTAAAATAGTTTATCTAACCCCATTTCTCCATCTTTCTATTTCTGTCTTACCTTAGCAGAAAATGAATACGGAGACAAAAAGCAGACAAAAAAGACTCCCATGAACAAACATTACAAGAATTTTGTTATTTTCACAAAACTAAAAAGATCAAGTGAAGATAAATTAAGCCCGATAAAGTAAAATCCTTTTTGACAAAGAAAATCTTCTGTCAGCAGCAAATATCCTTGAAAATATTTCAAAATCTGACTAGAAGAATAATGCAGCAATCAGATGATCTAGAAAGGTAAACATATAGACTATATAGATTATGATAGCAGCCTTCATAATCGTATTGAGCTGAGCTAAGTTGTTTCTCTGGAGATTGGCATGACCTTATCTGCTAACTCTGCCATTAAATCAGGTTTTGCTTGGACTCTAGAGAAGTTTTGAAGGAATGGCTCGAGGTGAACAATGTCCTGAAGTTTGTGTCTTTGTAGAGCTGACAGATAGATTTGTCTTCACAAAGGAGTGAGCAGTTTAAACAGATGAAAGAGAGAGGGCCAAGGCCTCATGTGCACTGAATAAGGCTTTAATATCCACACAGCTGTGAGTATGAAGAATGAACTTCATGAGGAAAAGTCAAAGTGCACAAACTTGAAGATTAATACAGTGTGTTAGATTAGTGTGTAAGATTAATATTGTACGTGTGTGAGTGTGTCAGTCTGCCTGTCTCCTTCACTCAGTATGAGTCTGGGAATTGGTGCATGAGGAAAAATATCTGTAAGTATAAAGGCCACTGGTTGCCAGGTGAACGCCAGTGATGCTATGCCAACCTCCTGATGATGACTGGTCGGCTGCCAGAGGATTGCTGGAATGTTGCTGGGTCATCGTCACATAGCGTTTGTGATTGCTGGGCCATTGCCATGTAAAAGATTGATTTGATCAATGGCTGCCGATGGAAATGCCAGATTTTGACTGGGTCCACGCCAAAAGTCAAAGCGTGAGTGAATGTGGACAGGCCATATGTGTTGTACATAGCAGGATAAACGGCTTTTTATTAAAATATACAGTACAGCATGTTGCTCGCAATGGTAAATTGTCAACTTTTTTTACAGTGCAATGGATTAACTTGTTCAGCCTTGGCAGCACAGTGCAATGTCATGAGTTTTACATTTGAAAAATGTACAAACCATCTGCTTCAATATATCACACTTTGATAGCACAGGTTTTGTCTTTCTCTCTTCCTCGTCTCTCTTTTTCACTCGCTCTTTGTCCACAGGTAACACAATTCCCCTTGAGGAGGTTATGTGGTTTTAACCTTTGACATCATGACCCTTGTTAGTGGGTGCTCGGTAAGTTGTGAAACGATTGGCTGTTTGTGGTTCTGTGGATTTTGGTGGTGATTGTCGTTCAGCAACAGAACCAATCAGAGTGTTTTGCTTGTCAAGCAGCGCAAGTGTGTTAGGTGTATTTTGTGTATGTGTGGATTAGTGGTTTGGCTCTGGCTAATCTGCTCATCTCTGGGGAGTCTGGACCCTTTACTGTGTTGAGAGTGTGTGTGCATGTCCGTTTTTGCCAGTGTGTGTGCTCAAATGAAAGTGTGTGGTTCATTTGTTCATATTGTTGAGATTTGTATGTGGTCATATAGGTTTAGAAATTTTAATACATTTTAATAATACTTAATATCTTGCTGATTTTAAGAAGCCTGTATTTTTTGGATAGCAGCCATAGACTAATGCATGTGTGAATGCATGTAATAGACGCACTGTGTGTTTATGCGCCTGACTATACAGTCCCTGCTGTGACTGGTTTGAGAGGGTAATTGGTGGTAATTGGTAGTAAATGTCCAGGAGGCACAAAGACCATTTCAACTGTGATCTATAAACAAAACTGCCAATACTTTAACTATGTGTGTCCAACTTATAAATTACCTCTTTGTGTTGGTGGATGATTGGGTGTGTATATGGCATGGTTGTGCATGTGTGTATATGTGTGTGTGTTTGCCTATGGGACCTATTGCCTTAAAGTCACACCGAAGGATTAAGACCAGGCGCCATATGGAAATGGGAAATTAGCCTGAGGCTGCATGTGTGTGTCCAGAAGGCTTTGTAGAAAGTGCACTGCTATTTCCATTGAGACGTTAAGGCAAAGCGCCCAGATTCTTGACAGGAAACAGACTTATAGTGGACCTGTGTGTGTAGGTTAGGGAGTGATTGTGTATATTTATTGGGAATAGAGAGGAATGGTGTCCTTATGTTATTTAAAACAAGTAATATATGTTCCGTTACAAAACCTACTGATCAGTTAATAGGGTTAGTTCACCCGAAAATAAACATTCTGTCACCATTTGCTCACCTTCATGTCATTTCAAACCCATAAAACATACTTTGTTCTATGGAGCACACACACAAAAGTTTTTTAATACAATGGAAATCAGTAGAGGCCAGTGTCATTTTGGACCCCACTGACTTTCATTCTATTAGCTGAAACGTTCTAGAAAATATGTTCCATGGAAGAAAGTAAGTAATATAGGTTTGAACGAAGTGATGAAAATTTATGTTTGTCAGTATCATATCATTCTTCTCAGAATATACTGTGACATGCTCAATGGAAAAATACATCCAAAATGTTAAGTGAAGCAACCATTGTTCAATTTATAGAAAAGAATTGATAAAATAGTTTGGTGTAATAATTTTTTTATTATTATTATTTTACTCAATATTTTGTATAAGAGTATCACATTATGAGCTTTGTGACATGCTAATATCAAACTCTCACTAGGTGCTATAGAGTGCTGCAGGAATGAGTCTCAAAACCCAGTTAAGTAGATATCATTTTAGCACCTCTGGTTCTATCGTCTCAAAGTCATTGGGTTTTCTGAATGAGTATTTGAATAAATGCCTGAAATAAGATCTGTGATTAACACAAGCTCATAACATTTTCACAATATATTCTACAGCATAAAATACACACTCTTGATTTAAAAAAATAAAAATAAAAAAAAACTTTTACATGTCTTAAAAAAAGGCTATTGTTAAGAAGTGGCTAAATGAGACTACAGAGGTTGTAAGTCAGGGACATTAAACAAGGAAAACTCATCTATTCACTAGTCTGCTTTCATATCCTTGTTGTGTTTTTAATGGTGTTCTTGTAAACTATTCTAACTCAAACTTTCCAACTTGCAGATTTTCAATAAAGATTAATAGATTTGTCATAAACTTGATTGTGACATTTGTGTGACAGTAGTGTAGCTTGTTTATTGTCTAGCTTTTTACTTCTGGTGATTACGTTTAGGCTTCAGAATTCATAAAAGTTTTGTTCATTTGTGAAGATCATCACATAACGTATTTTATGCAGACTGCAATTATCCAAAAGTCAATGAAAAATCTTAATGGCTTTGCGGCCAAGTTCTAGTCTGCATTGTATTTCTCTCTTTAAGTCAAACACATTCGACAATAAACAAAGTGAATAAAATATAAAAATAAATGAAGAAGGAGGTGGTCTGGGGTTTTGGTGAGTTAGTTTGGCAGCTGAAACAGTAGGTGGGGCAGATCCAAAGTTTGGATCATTATCAAGGGTCTCGTGGAGTTTTGGGGTGGTTTAGAGGTTCATTGGGGGCAAATGGGCTCCTTTAGTGGAGGTTTGGGAGTCAAACACTTATCTAAAATAAATCTCAGTGTTTTAAATGGAGGGAAGCAGAGAGAAAGGTATTTGTATAAAATAAAAGCGGGATTAAGATGAGGTCTGGTCTTCATTGGGTTCAGACAGAGTAGCGGAGCCTTATAAAACCTTTCTAACACCCTCATTTCCTCACACATAGATGGACACACACAAACACATATACAAACGTCCTCTTCATGATCTCCAGATGTTTATTCAGTGTGCTCAAATTAAAATAGCATAGCCCAGCTTTGTTCAATTGCTGTGCTGTATACATCTGTACACTGAGGCATATATCACCATTTTTTGAGGCATTCCCATGAACACACCCACTAACACACCCAAAATCCTCTGGTTGGATATCCACAATGGCTTTTAGTAGCATTTTAAATCAGTGTGATTCATTCGTTATGTTGCTGAACTTTGTGTGGGGGGGAATTAATTTAGTAAATGAATTGGACACACCCTAAACACATATGAAATGCACATACTGACTCAAAAATAAAAATTGTCATTTACTCATGACAATTACCTCATGTCATTTCAAGTCTACTTTCTTTTTTGAAACACAAAACAAGATATTTAGAAGAGTATTTTTAACCAAACAATTTTGGTGACCATTGATTTCCAATTTCTAAAAATATCTTCTTTTATTTTCCACAGAAGAAAGAGAGTCATATAGGTTTGGAACAATGAATGATGACAATTTTCATTTTTGGGTGAACTATCCCTTGATTGGCTGTGTCGGTCTGTTTGTTACACAGAGCAATCAAATGACTACAGAAGACTTTGAATATACTGCATGACTGGTATGGACCACTTTTATGGGGCTTTTGTGTCTGCTTAGAAAACTTCAGTTATCATTTATTGTAACTGCATGGTAAACAGTCTTCAAATTTTCTTATTTTGTATTCTGTGGATGGAAGTCATACGGGTTTAGAGGGTTGACATAAGGGAGCTATTCTGTTAAACAGCTACTAAACCTTTTCTACACAAACTTTAGCTGTGTTAACAGTTAAGACCGCAGAATTGCTGATGCTGATACAGACTTCAGAGGCCCCCAAAAAGCCAAAACACAGCAACCAGATCAACCACAAAACAGCACTGAAAGAAAGCCAGGAAAAGATGTGAGGAAATAGAGGGAGGAAACCAAACCTTTTCATCCTTTCATTCACTAATTTCTGTTCAAACTGAGAAGCTGGCTCTGGATTCTGTTCTGTGCATGGTTATAGCAGGGATAAAGGATGAAAACAGGGATAAAGGATGAAAAGAGGGAAAAGGTTCAAAGTTTCAGTTCTCACAGGTTTAGAAGCATGAGCATACACATATATACACACAATCATTCAAAAGTTTAGTATTTTTTGTTATTTGTGTAGTTATTTTTAAAAGAAGCCTCTAATGCTCACCAAAGTTGCATTTATTTGATTAAAAATTTAATGAAAACTATAATATTGTGAAATAAAATATAATAATAGCATAAAAAATAAAATATAATAATAGTTTTAATATATTTTAACATTTAGTTTATTCCTGTGAATGCAAAGCTGAGTTTTCTATTACTCCAGTCTTCAGTGTCACGTGATCCTTCAGGAATCATTCTAATATGTTGATTTGGTGCTCAAGAAACAATTATTATTATCAGTGTTGAAAACAATTGTACTGCTTGATATTTTTGAAACCATGATACAGTTTGATGAATAGAAAGTTCAAAAGAACATAATTTATTTGAAGCAGAAACCTTCTGTAACATATGTTTTTACTGTCACTTTTGATCAAGTTAATGTGTCCTTGCTGATTAAAAGTATTAATTACTCAAAAAAGGCCCCAAACTTTTGAACAGTAGTTTGAACAATCTTTAAATGAGTTTGTATCTATGAATACTTTAAATAACTTAAAATAAATCATAAATTAATTAATTAAATTAGTGTGTTATACAAGTCAAAATAATTAACAATTCATAATCATGGATAAAACCATAATTATTGTCCATTATTAAAGTATTTGAATGCAGAATATTGTTTGACCAGTTATTTCATAGAGCTGTGTAACAGGAAGAAGTATTTCATAATTTAATTGACTGAAAAATCTTTCATTGTTCAGAGCTTAATTTTTAGAGGTTACTGAAGCTTTTTTTTGATATCTAGGAATCTGGATGTGAGAGACATTTTAGTCTGAGAATAATCAGCATATTCAAAAGTATGTTCAGCTGTGTGTGTGTGTCCCTATGCTCTACAGCCTAGCTGTTGGTGAGTAATTAGCCTATTGCACCACGGTAAACATGAATGTGTAATATTTAGCTGTTATCACATTAAAAATACATTTTAAAACCATGCATACATTCACGGTTCAACAGACTAAACACAAGGGGCATTGATGTGCACAAACTTAAATATTTATGCTAAACCATTTTTCTCAGAAATACACATTCACACACCTGAAAACATACAGACTGACAGGCCACTCAAAGCAACACAATTACCTCAAAACACATACACACACACACACACGGTTGTGGCAGTTATGATTTATGAGCACTGGGGTTTTGAGGGTAAACAAATAAATGCAGTCAGAATGCGCAGGAGGTCAAAGGTCACGAGTCACGGTCAATGACAATGTCATTATGATCATCCCTGTCAGGGTCATGATTCTAACATGCTTGACTGCAAACTGGGGCATGTTATCAGAACTTCATGAGTAATCACATTTATACAAAACCCTTATCAGTGTTTCAGGTTATCAAATTACCTTCTCAAATTCAGAGAAGTTAAAAACTCAAACAGACCCATAACAAGCCCAAATCCACAAATACATTCCACATAGAGGCTTCAGCGTGAATATATTCAGAAATATAAGCCAGGGTGCACAATTTAGGGTGTAATTGTACTGTAGTTTTGGATTTGAATCTGTTCATTAATCTTCCTATTGGCCAGGGAAGGTTGAAGTTGTTGTGTAACTGGCCATATGCCATAAATACACACTATTCCGGAGACTTCCTCTGATAATCTATCTGTCATCAAGTCCCAGACTTAGAAACACATGCACACAAAGCCCCTGAGCTCTGAAATGTCCAGTCATTTCCTATAAATACATGCACCGCTATTATAGTATCTCTCTTTCTTTTAGCAAGCTGGCAGTGAATTGTTGTGTAAATGTGTGTGCTTCCATGTGTATTTATTGTCAGAACTGTTATCGGTCTGAGAGAAATAGCTTGAAAAAAAGGAAAGGGTGGGATGACAAGTACACTGGAATATCCTCAAAAGGAAAATAAGACTAATGAGAAAAAGAGCAAAGGAAGAGAGGAGAATGAGTGTTTTGTCAGAGGTCACAGTACAATCAAGACTTTCTATAATTGACCTCTTTCCTCTTCATGGGTCAAAGGTCAAACCCCAGCAGGGATTTGTGGTTACCTCGCATTTCATATGTCTAGCAGGTGGTTCACACACGCTCTTTGATGAAACAACTTGTTGCTTTTCTAGTATTTTCATTGCAGTTTTCTCTCTTTCTATGGTCTGAAATCATCTAACTTTTAAGTTAGTTAAAAGATAAGAAGGTATTGGAGAGAATCAACATTGTTCATCATGTTTATCAGATTCAAAAACATTTTGCGTTACTTTAGCATTAATTTTAGTGATTTAAATAGTAACATATGATTGATTTACTCCATTTAACCTTATAATTGTCCAAACAGTGAAAAGCTCTGTATGGAAGGATCACTGAATAATTTCTCTGCTGTCTTCCATTAGATGTCAATTAAGTTATAGTTTTTGTGAAAAAAAACGTGTGTGTAGAAATTGTAACTGAAAATTACATACATACAGAATCATTATTGATGTACAATATAGGGGTTGACTGATTATCAGCGTCGATATTAAGCATTTTTATGGTTATCGGTAACGGTCATTTTCAAAACCAATTTGCAGAGAAAATAATTTAAAAGCATTTAAAGAAAGTTTTTGTCAGAGCCTTTGTTATTCTTAATTTTGACATCAATTTTAAATTTTACATCAGAAATATCGGTTCAAAATATATACTTGATCTGTAATAATCAGTATCGGCATCAGCCCTTAAAAACACATATCGGTCAACCCCTAGTACACAACATACTAAAACGTGGAGATGAGGCTAAGAAAGAATTGGAGGAGCTCAACCCATTGAAACACACACACCATCTCAAATTTGTTCTCTCAGCCCACCAACATACTGGCTGTCAGTCTAAATCATTGCCTGAAACCTTCTGTATATTTAGACGTGAGCTGCTGTGTTTATACATGGAATGACTGAATACTTTTTGCAGACTTTAACTACAAAATGTCCTAGACAATAAACTAAAAGTCTGTTAAAACAGGTTCTAGTACTCCAGACAGTTTGCACTTGGCAAACAGTCATACTATGTCTGAAATCTTTCCCTATATAATACAAATTCTTTCTCTTTCTCCCTTTCCCTGGTCATTTCTAATCACCCGTTGCTATGACAGGAACAGCTTTTGAAGTGGTATGCTGACATCATGCACTAATGACGTCTGCTTTTTTCTCCGTTTGATTGTCCTGATCAAAAGATCCTGCAGCATCTAAACGCTCCCAGAGTATCAGGACCTCTTTAGACCCCCTGGCAGATAAACGTATTTTACAAAAGACACTTTTTGAAACCACCTCCCCAATGCAACCCTCGAGTTAATTAAAATCAGCAAGCCGCAACAATAGTGCCAAGTTGGCAGATCAAGGGAGAGATGGAATGTGTCCTTAGGTTATATATTCTGGAGTCAAAGTAATCAGAATAGTCTTGCAAAACATCCAAGCACAAACATTTATGAGCAGACCGAGTGCACAGACCAGCGTATATGATAGTATATGACATAGGCCTATGATTTCATGCTAATATCTAAGATAACTAAGAATATGGTGATTAATGATTATAATCCATCCAGACTTTCTTATGCATGTAGGTAGCTTTAAACCACTTTAAGCTAGTATGATTTATGAATGGATATAAACTATTTCCAGTGTAGGCTTAATAATTCAAAGTCAGTGTTTTATGTTCCTCTCTCTCAATGGTGTTCCTCTACAGATGTAGTAATTTTGATTAACTTGTTTGGAAAACTGCCATGGATAGTGTATGAATTATTTCATAGCTTTCAGGGTCGAGCTGTAAAAGCTATTCCTGTCAACATATAATAATTTGAGTTTTGTCTCGTTCAGCCGAATGGAAAGTTGCTATGGTTAGCCAAGCTCGCGGGAGTAAAGCGGGCGCTTTAACTAACTTTACTGAAACGTTGTTTGGAAATGCTTTTGAAGTATACGCTTAAATGTAAAAATAAAAATATTTCTGAGAAACAGTAACTCGCGCCCTTGATAGCACTAATAAGGAGCGCAGTGAGAGGGTGTTTCTCAGAGAGAGAGAGAGAGAGAGAGAGAGAGAGAGAGAGAGAGAGAGAGAGAGAGAGAGAGAGAGAGAGAGAGAGAGAGAGAGAGAGATATGCGTGCGCGTACTTGAGCTGGAGCTGTGTGGGAAATGATCGCACAGGGGCAGAGGCGAGCGACTCGAGCTTAACCTGAGACCTGGGATCTCACCACTCGGGTCCAGCTGTGGATGTCCAACATCTTTTGCGTCTGGACTTAGTTCAAACTTTATAAGGGGACACAGCCCTGAGAGAAGTATTTATTCCCGTTAGAGTAAAGAAAGGTTCATTGGAAGTGGTCCATTCAACATGGAAGTACCGGTTCTGGTTTTAGTGGCGGTGCTCCTGTCGTTCGGCACCAGCACTAAACTGAACGTGCCGCGCCTTCGCCTGTCATACAAAGGTAAATTAGCCTATTCAACCACCTTTATCTGAATGAGTTTAACTTTAAATTATTAATTTGTTTTGCTCATGAACGGAACACAAAAGCCATGTAATGAACAGTTGTAAAATGACTGAGCTTTATCCCGCTACTGTGAGGAGAGAACACGGTCCAGTTTCAGTAGCTATATATGATTGTTTATTTTCACCGTTTGAGTGTTGAGGTTAATGTTGCCATCCCTTGGTTCATCGTGTGTGTGTGAATAAGTCTACACAATATACAGGTGTGTGTGGTGGCAGAATGCAATAGCATCTTTATTGGCAATCAGAAACATAATGTTCATTGCATAATGTCTTTGCATTAACAGAAGCTTCCAGGACATTTACAGAACGTGAGCTGTTATAATGTAATATGCAGAAAAGTAGCCTACTGTAGGTAGCCTAATGAATAAATAGAAATACTGCACTGTAAAATGTTTCAACATCGTTGTTTAAATCAACTAATTTTTTGTTAATTTGCTAATTAATTTTTTGTCACAATTTCTTTATTTTCTTAAATGTGTAGCCTATGTCAACTCGATTTTCTTTTTCACTGTGGATTGTCACTTTGGCTTTACTAAGCCAGGAGTTTTTTTTTTTTTTAATGGAAAAAAAGTGTACTTATGGACAGAATAATGTTTCTAGTAAACCGTTTCCTTTTGTCGCTTTTCGCATTTATATTGCTTTCCACACATTGTGCTTTGCATGTTGAACCTTTTAAAGCTTTGCTCCCTCAGGGACTTTATCAGATTCAAATCTGAGCGCCCTGTTCAACACGATTACAGTGCCGTTTCCGTCTTTGCGTGGCAGTGAGCTTCTCTGGAGATGTTGTGGCTGGTCTTTTTTAAGCTGTGGGAAAAAGCTGCGTAAGGACTCCGGGCTACTGTTTCAGCTGTTGTCCAAAACTCCGGAATCCTCACGCCTCGAGCTCTCCTGGCGCGCGCTCACCTCCCCGCGGTGCGCGAGACAGTTAGCGCTTTTTATCGCACTGTGACTCTTATTACCGGATTTATAAAGTGCAAAGAGAATGTTGCAGTGGCTTGAGCGAGTTTGAGATGTTTTACCTCTGTTGTTACTACCTTGATATTATTAAAGGAATAGTTCATCCAAAAACTTCTGTCATCATTAACTCATCCTCATGTCGTTCCAAACCCGCATTATTTAATGTGTTAAGCTGCGGTCTCATTTACCGTTGTTCAGCTAATTTCTGTAGGCTAGGTGAGATGCAGTCATTTCAGAATCCGTTTTCTGAAAAATTTCCCCACACAGATTTCGGTCACGTGGATTCACTGCGCTGACCAACAGAGAGCTGCTTGGTTTGAAAGTGACTTGTGTGTTGCTAGGTGTGCTTCATACATCCCCACAACATTGACAATAGACAAGTCACCTTTTTCGCTGTAAAATTTGCTGGTGTTATGGCACCTTTAGAATGACATTGTTTCATTTTTCATTTTATGGAAAAGTTCAATTAAAGTAAATTCAATGAAAAGATTCAATGAAGGTAAGTGGTGACCGAGGATATCCTCCATAAAAATGGGTTAAGTTTTACTTATTCATATTACATAAGGAACATTGCAACAGTGTTTTCGAATAAAGTTTTATTAACTACATAAGTTACAGAAAGTTTATATTTTTATATATATATATATATAGTTTTCAAGCCTTGTAAAATTCCTACAGTTCTGCCTAACTCCTTTTTTGTGTGTTCCATGGGACAAAGAAAGTCAAATGGGTTTGTAACAACATGAGGGTGAGCAAATGATAAATTAATTTTATTCTGGTCCCCATTGGCTTCCTAGTATGGAAAGAAATTACTATGGAAGTCAAAGGGGACCATTTGGTTTGGTATTTTTCAAAATATCTTCTTTTGTTTTCAGAGAGAAATTGTTACAGGCATAGAGCAAATTGAGGGTGAGTATATCATGACAGAATTTTAATTTTTGAGGGAATTATCCCTTTAAGAGAAACTTTGTGTAACTCTAATTTATCTGTAGGGTTCAAAGAACAAGGCTTAAGGTGGCGACAGGAATGTGAAGCAGTAGTTTGTATAAATTGTTTACCAGTGCCTCTGATAAGCTCTTTTCATTAATGATTATAAGCTGAGCTAAGAGTTGGGTGTCCGGTTTCCCTCGAGCGGTCTGAGTGCGTGACTGGAGCGCATCTGTGCAGAGTTTAATGCGGTCATCTAATGCTCACCCAGTCCCTGCGTGGAGCTCTGATTGCATGTAATCGGCCTGTGTTCTTCTCCGTGGACGCACTATTAACCTTGATAATGATCAGCCTAGAGACCCGTTCAGTTGTACTACATATATTTAGATTTTCAAAACTGTCGGGTCTCAGAACGCATGTTGGTCATTCTGCCTACTGAAAAGGCTAAAGCACACACTCATCAAGCTGTCAGAGCTGTATGGATTGGTCTGGAGGGAGCATGTTTGGTTTTGAATGGGATATGAGGAACGGCCTGTATATGCCAGCAGCTGGGCAGTAAGTGTGTGTGGATCTTGTGGGGTCTTTTGGTGGGTCAGTTCTGACCTCTGCTCTTGAAATGTGTGTGCTGATTTAGGAGGAGACACATGGTTTTTCCTCCCTCGTGCACTTTCACACCCGCATGCATTCATATACACACACTGGCACACTTTTCTATTTTATGGTTGAACATACACAGAGACGCAGAGGTGGGTGGATCTGTGTTTGTTTTAGTTTACATTAATGAATTAATGAGTTTATTTTTGTAGCGTTGCCCAGATGTTTGTGCATGGTTTGTGAAGTCTGGGTAAAAGAATCTGTCACTAAAAGAATGTTTGATGATTCTTGTTTCGTTCACATTCTCTCACTCTCTAAATATTCCCAGCTCCCTGGAACCATTTGTTTGAGAGAGCAGACCACAGAGTTTCATGTCTGTAAGATGGATGTTGTGAAACTCTCCCATGAGATCGCAGTTCTAGATTAGGAATTGCTCTAAATTTTAAAGGTGATGTTAGAACTGGAACTGCCAGACTACCCACTGAATTAGACATGCTCTCTCTTACCAAAATCTCACCCTACAAACATACAGTTGTCCCATTGAGAATATTGTAATCAGAGACGACGCAGCAGAGCAGTGGCATGGAGCAAAATATCATTCTTGCACCACAAACCAACAACTGCTTATAACAGCTGCTTATGAAGCTGAATATGGCATTGAGCTTGAACGATCTGCTTCTCAGATGCTCTCAGCTTCCTGCATCCCATATATGGGCTGCTCTATGAATGTGCAAAAACACTGACTGGCAAAAAGTGCCAAACAAAATATCTGCATGACTTTTTCCTCCTGTTTACAGATATTTCAGGACTTAATTCAGTCAAATCTGTCCAAAAGGGGGTTTTCACAGTGATGCCTAAGAAAAAAGTCCTGGATCCCCAAAGAACAGTTCTTGAGAGACCCATTTTTTCTTAGTGTGAAGAACATTTTAAAAATCTAAAGAAATTTTTATGGAAAAAAAAAAAGGTACCATGGTTCTTTATGTATATGGTACTTTCAGAAGTGTAATATGAATATTTTTTTTTGCCATTGCAGAAAAATAAAATGCTCACATCACCTTTAATCCATGTTCAAGGATAGACCCTTACAGATGGGAGGTATACAGATAAAGTACATTAACATACACGATATGAATGAGCTACAGTAGGTTTTGCATAGTTGTTCTACAATTTTCACAAAGTGTAATTGAATATTTGAAACATTAAATACACATTTTTTGAACTAAACTCTCAGTGCTGAGGCCAATTGTATTCACATTCATGTGATTTTTCATCAGATGTTTAGAGTGCATGTGAATGTATATAAACAGATTGTGTGCTGTTCCAAGCGGAGTACAGAGAATATATGGTGTGTGAATGAGGAAAAAATAGGTGGGCAAAACAGAGACCTATTGAGGAAATGAATTTCAGGCTGAAGGTTTGGCACAAATACAGTTCATACAGGTACAGCATTGATACAGTACATATAAACAGGAGACAAGAATACTTTGTTTGTACTGTGCAAAATGGATGCAGGTGGAATTTTAATGAAAACACACATTCCCTCCATCCTTGTGGCGTCAGTCAAGAGTTTGCAGTGTAACGTAGCAGAACAATGCAGCATTGTGGCAGTTTCCTCCTGGGTTGAGGGGAGTTCGCAGTTTACTGCAATTAGGTCACAAGCCCTGGACGTGATCACACGCACTGATAATGACCGCAACAGCTGCTGGTCACTTAAACTATGATTTGATTTTTTAACCCCTGAGCTGATGACTGTCCTGGGAGCCGTCACAGGAACACATGCACACACTTAATTGCAGCTGTAATGGTCTCAAGCACACTGCACAAATACAGCTGCCCTCTGTACACACACGCTAACATATTGAAACATGGCTGCTAAAAGGGATCAGGGTAATAAAGGAGAAAGAAGAGAGGTGTCAGAGAAAGCAAAGAATGAATGGAGGTAAATAAAAGGAGGAATGGTGTGGACAGAATGAATTTCACCCACTGCCATATAGATTATTGGTGTGAGAAAGAATCTTTTCTCTTTCTTTCTTGCTAAATGTGTAAACGAGTCTGTGTGTGTAGCCATAACAAGGCATTTTGTCTAGCTGCTGGAGTCTCATTGTGTGCGTGTGTGTGTACAGAGGGGAAGGCACTGACTCTCATGGCTGTTGTCCAGAGGGGTTTATCTAAACCCTTACATTCTGGTTCAGGAGAGGCCAGGGAGCAGGAGAAGACAGAGGGACTGAAAGAATGAGACTGACAAAAGGAACGCTGAGAAAATAAGCTACAAAAAGTGGGTTTGAGGGGGAGTGGGGCTTTTATGAGTTTACCAGTCAGTGCTGGTGTAACCGGATTTGCCCTGAAGTAACGTGAGTGTGTGTGACAAATGAAGACAGACAGGCAGAGTCAGAGTGAGAGTTAGGGGAAACAGAACAGATACTATGATGCTATGGAGAATTACTTATATGAACATGTATATGCTACCAGTCACATGTTTGGACTCATGTACTTTATTCTTTGTTATTACTGTTCTCCACATTTTAGAATAATAGCGAAGTCATCAAAACTATTCAATAAAACAAATGGATGTTTGGGGATTAAGAGGAGGGATTAAATTTAAGCAAAAGTCACAATCCTTTGTCTAGATTCCAGATCTGCACACTCCAATTTAATGAGGTGCATCTTGGGATGCTGCAGAGATCTTATTTATGCTGGGTACTTTTTGCCTATTTGTCCCTTCACTATATGTTAAAAACCATATTTAAAATAATAATAATATATTTTAGTGTATTGTCATTTAAAAATATATACAGTCAGGTCCATAAATATTGGGACATCGACACAATTCTGACATTTTTGGCTCTATACACCACCACAATGGATTTCAAATGAAACGAACAAGATGTGCTTTAACTGCAGACTGTCAGCTTTAATTTGAGGGTATTTACATCCAAATCAGGTGAACGGTGTAGGAATTACAACAGTTTGCATATGTGCCTCCCACTTGTTAAGGGACCAAAAGTAATGGGACAGAATAATAATCATAAATCAAACTTTCACTTTTTAATACTTGGTTGCAAATCCTTTGCAGTCAATTACAGCCTGAAGTCTGGAGCACATAGACATCACCAGACGCTGGGTTTCATCCCTGGTGATGCTCTGCCAGGCCTCTACTGCAACCGTCTTCAGTTCCTGCTTGTTCTTGGGGCATTTTCCCTTCAGTTTTGTCTTCAGCAAGTGAAATGCATGCTCAATCGGATTCAGGTCAGGTGATTGACTTGGCCATTGCATAACAGTCCACTTCTTTCCCTTCAAAAACTCTTTGGTTGCTTTTGCAGTATGCTTTGGGTCATTGTCCATCTGCACTGTGAAGCGCCGTCCAATGAGTTCTGAAGCATTTGGCTGAATATGAGCAGATAATATTGCCCGAAACACTTCAGAATTCATCCTGCTGCTTTTGTCAGCAGTCACATCATCAATAAATACAAGAGAACCAGTTCCACTGGCAGCCATACATGCCCACGCCATGACACTACCACCACCATGCTTCACTGATGAGGTGGTATGCTTAGGATCATGAGCAGTTCCTTTCCTTCTCCATACTCTTCTCTTCCCATCACTCTGGTACAAGTTGATCTTGGTCTCATCTGTCCATAGGATGTTGTTCCAGAACTGTGAAGGCTTTTTTAGATGTCGTTTGGCAAACTCTAATCTGGCCTTCCTGTTTTTGAGGCTCACCAATGGTTTACATCTTGTGGTGAACCCTCTGTATTCACTCTGGTGAAGTCTTCTCTTGATTGTTGACTTTGACACACATACACCTACCTCCTGGAGAGTGTTCTTGATCTGGCCAACTGTTGTGAAGGGTGTTTTCTTCACCAGGGAAAGAATTCTTCGGTCATCCACCACAGTTGTTTTCCGTGGTCTTCCGGGTCTTTTGGTGTTGCTGAGCTCACCGGTGCGTTCCTTCTTTTTAAGAATGTTCCAAACAGTTGTTTTGGCCACGCCTAATGTGTTTTTGCTATCTCTCTGATGGGTTTGTTTTGTTTTTTCAGCCTAATGATGGCTTGCTTCACTGATAGTGACAGCTCTTTGGATCTCATCTTGACAGTTGACAGCAACAGATTCCAAATGCAAATAGCACACTTGAAATGAACTCTGGACCTTTTATCTGCTCATTGTAATTGGGATAATGAGGGAATAACACACACCTGGCCATGGAAAAGCTGAGAAGCCAATTGTCCCATTACTTTTGGTCCCTTAACAAGTGGGAGGCACATATGCAAACTGTTGTAATTCCTACACCGTTCACCTGATTTGGATGTAAATACCCTCAAATTAAAGCTGACAGTCTGGAGTTAAAGCACATCTTGTTCGTTTCATTTGAAATCCATTGTGGTGGTGTATAGAGCCAAAAATGTTAGAATTGTGTCGATGTCCCAATATTTATGGACCTGACTGTATATATCGTGTCAACAAAATTAATAATGTTAATAGAAAAAATTACCAAAATATAGAAATAAAAATAACAAGCATATATATATAAGCATAATCATTTAGATAAATGCAGTCAGTTGTGTCTTTCACAGTTAGTGCTACTATTTATTTATTCATACACTACTTTTCAAAAGTTTGGGGTCAGTAAGAATTTTTTTTATGCTTTTTTCATCAAGCATCCATTAAATTAATCAAAAGTGATGGTAAAGACATTTGTAATGTTACAGATATTTCTATTTCAAATAAATGCTGTTCTTTTCAATGTTCTATTTATCATGAATCCTAATTTGTGACCCTGGACCACAAAACCAGTCAAAAGGTCAATTTTTCAAAATTGAGTTTTATACATCATCTGAAAACTGAATAGGATAGGACGTTATTTGGCCGAGATATAACTATTTGAAAATCTGGAATCTGAGGGTATAACAAAATCTAAATATTGAGAAAATCGCTTTTAAAGTTATCCATATGAAGTTTTAATATATTTACGATAGGAAATTTACAAAATATCTTCATGGAACATGATCTTTACTTAATATCCTAATGGTTTTTGGCATAATTTTGACCCATACAATGTATTTTTGGAAATTGCTATACCTGTTCTACGTATGACTGGTTTTGTGGTCCAGGGTCACATTTCTTTCTATTCACAGTGAATCTTGGAAAAAATTATCACAGTTTCCACAAAAATATTAAGCAGGACAAATGTTTTCAACACTGATAATGAGAAATGTTTCTTGAGCACCAAATCAGCATATTAGAATGATTTCTGAAGGATCAAGTGACACTGAAGACTGGAGTAATTGCTGCTGAAAAAAACAGCTTTGCATTCACTGGAAAAGTTATTTTAAATAGAATTATTATTTCACAATAGTAATGTTTTTACTGTATTTTTGACCAAATAAATGCAGCCTTGTTGAGTATAAGAGATGTCTTTCAAAAATATTTTAAAAATTGTACCCCAAACTTTTCATCAGTAGTGTACAGGTATATATTGTAAAACGTGTAAAAGTGTTTTTTTTTGTGTGTTACTGAAGGTATTCAGTGCATTTTAGATGTCTTGGATTATTTAAGTCACAACCTGCTGTGAAATGTTGACGTAGTCTAATTAAATTTGTTATCTGAGAAGGGCAGTTTCTGGCAGTGTGTGTGTGTGCAGTTCTTAACGTTGTGTATTCTCACTGCCTGGGGAAGACACCATGAGATCTTCCTGTTGATGTTCAACTCTGTGAACGTTCTCCCCTGCTGCTCGCTGCACCAGCCAGTAATCAATTAGTTCCACCACGCAACTGATGACAGAATCAGCCTGAAGCCCCCAAAAGATCAACCTGATACTGAAAACACACGCACACACGTGCACACACACACACACACACACACACACATGCATGATAAAGTACATACAAGTTATATATGAATGTAACTGTCTACACCAGAGGAGAGAGCATGATTAACTTCCTATGTGGACATGTTTCCTCCTATATTCATACTTCCTTTCTCACTTTCTATCTTTTTTTCTTTCTTTCTCTGTCTCTTAATCACATACAGACACACGACCCTTTAGACAAAAAAATGAGAATAAACGCAATCCTTAAGGCAAACAGCCCAGTCGACACTAACGCAAGACCTCTCTCTTCTTCTAAATTCACTTCATTACTAGTAAGCAAAAATCTAAAAGGTAGGCCAGATGCCAACAAGCGTGTGTGTTATTAATGGTTGTTTAGAAAGTTGGTGAGTTGCCACTGTGTAGAAAGCCTACTGATGTAAGAAAAAGAGTTTAGAAGAAAGAGAGTAAGGGTATAAATTTTCTGTGGTGTATCTACAGCATAATGTCACTGCAGTTCAACACACCCTGTAAACTCTAGTTTGCGTTTATTTAGCCTTTCTCATCTCTTCATCCTTCTCTTTTTCTCATTGATCTCGCACACAACAGATGTGATTATAAGCTAAATAATTTAAAGATTGTAGGATTTGTAGAAAACATGCATCAGATGAACAGAACTGTATCTTAATCAGGTGTGTCTGTGTGTTGTACAGTATAACCACTGAAGCCTATTACCTGGAGAAAGCATCCATTAGCATTCCCATTCATCTTATTGAAAGATGATTTGTCAGCAGATGGTGGAGTTACGACATCTTATAACTGGCCTGTGCTAACTAGGCAAACCCTGAGCACTTGTTTGTAACTATGTCATTTATTCTGACATCAATGCTACATTTTTAGTTCTTTTCCAAAGTGTTACACATCTACTGGCACACATACAGCCTCTTAAGGTCACACTGGAGGATGACCACAAGAGATGCTGTGTGTGTGTGTATTATAGAGGGAGTGCTTGCCAACTCAAAACCTCTGTGTAGTCTCAGGTTGTCATTTTGTCACGTTTAATGTCATTAAATCTGTGATTGTGAAGTGTTGTTTTAAGAGAGCAGATTATTTACACAGCTACGGGAAAGATTCCAGACTACCTGTGTAATTTACACTATACTCTGTAAGTGTGTGTATGTATGTGAGACATGTTCACCTAGGAGCAGGTGGCATTTACAGCACATAAAATCCAGTAAGATTTCTTGCATATGCTCTTCTGCTCTTCTGTAATACAGACAGAACGCTTTGCTAAAATACTCTGAAAGCTACTGTCAACCTGTGACCAAACAAATCCCGAGCAAATGATTTGATGAGTCGATTCATATTAGAGAATCAAAAACATAAATTATGAACAGTAACAGTTTCCATAATGAAAGGCTTTGTAAATGAAAACCATAAAGCATAGTTCAAATGAGCCCTGAACATATGAGCTGGCTTAGTGAATCAGTAGTTTGGACTGGTTATTCATGTGACAACATGTAATTAAAGATACACATTATGAGTTTGGCAGTAGTATTTTCTATATAAAAAAGGCTGTGTTGCTCAAGAATAGTTTTAAGTTTTTTTTTTTTTAATTAATATTTTTATTTATTTATTTATTTGAAATTTTCTTTTCCAGTGGTAAGCATACTAAAAAATCCATAATTTTTTGATGAAACCATGAAGGAGCCAAAATGATTAGTGGGAATCAAAACTGAAAATTCCTTAAGATTCTCATCTCTTCTAAAATATAAGAACAAAAGGTAAAAGAATGTGAAGTTGTAACTCTAAATTTCTTCAGATGTATATGTCTCTGTTTTATTTAGCGGTAATTGTCTTCATATGCGTGTGTTTATGGAGGACACAGGGTTGATTCATGACTTATTGAGATCATCTGCCACCATTGTGCTCTTGAGTAGAGCACTAAACCGCAGGTTACCTCAGGGGTTCATTACAAATACAGTTCCTATATGTAGCCGCTGGATGAAACACATCCGTTAAATGACAAATAGCAGTGATCTGTGACTGCATATGTGTGTTATTTTGTCTTTGTCAGTATTGCACTGTTTGGAGTCTGTTTTCTGGAAACCAAACCCTTAAAAGTTTTTTTATATCATTGTGAAACTTGCACACAAGATCACTCTAATAAAGAAAGAACAAAACTCTTTTTCTTTTGTTCAGCTTGTGAGTTTATTTGAGGTTTATATCAAAAAACCTCACACAATGTCAACCCCCAGAACTGTGTTTGAGTATATTCTGACCTCATTGCCAATGATCGTTAAAATCCAAAAGTCTTTTGGTAAACTCCTTAAATGGCTGAGAAAGAGTTTTAATTGATTTATATAAAGGAGTGGATTGTGAATGTTGTTGTTGCATGTGTGTGTGTTTTTAGAATTGTGGTTTAACATTTGGCTTCGCTGTTTGGCTTCTGTTTGTGCTCTTTTCATCGGCGCCCCATTAGCAGCTTTAGACACGTGCCACCCTCTCAACGAGGCCTCATTCCTCCTTCAGCTGCTCTTTCTCCACTCCTCTTTTCTGTCCAACCACACGTTATATGAGGGGAACTTCAGGATACTATAGAGAAAGATAACGAGAATGTGTTTGTGGGGGTGTGTGTGTTCAGTTCTTATCTACAGTTTAAAGAGGGCAAAATATGACAAAAATGGGGGCATTTGGGGGGCATTCCCATCTGGAAAAATTATTTAAAATAAAAAATTTGATAAAAAAAAAATCAGTTGTTTTATTTAATTCTTCTAGGGTTTTGGTTAATCTGAAGTAATTATAATAAGCTTTCTATAAAAACAGTAGAATGGTTTGTCTTCATTTAGATTTAGTTTATATTTCTTTGGTTTCTTTTTACAAATTTGGTTCTAAGAGGGTTATGTGTATACTTTTCACACAAACACACAATCACACACACTGAAAATGATCTAATACAGGACCTTGAGCTCATTTTAGGGCCAAAGATCAAAGTCTAATTTACACTATTCTTCCACTCTTTGTTGTTGTGATATGCCATCATACCCTTAAGATGAAGTCATATTGGCAAAATTGCACAGGCAATAAGGTCAATTGTCATTAACTGTCAATAAGCTCACACAGAAATTACTTTTATATGGCGAATTCATGTAACCTACTTAAAATCAAACAATGTGACCACATATTTACCTAGTCAGGTACAACATAAACTTCCATCTCTTCCATGTAAGTCTCAGTTTTTGTCCCAACTGACAGTGACAAGTGATGAGTAACATTTTATTGGTCACTTGATTTATATTTTTGTTGTGTTGCACAGAATAGCCCTGACAAATGACTAAAACCTCATTGGTTCAAAATCCTTCTCCACATTACTGAATATTAAATATCAGATATGTTCTGACTGCCTTTTTTGGCAATACAACATTGTTGCTTTCATGCAATGCAATGCTTTCACTGTGGACAAATTATCTAGAAAGCATAGCTGATACATTTCAAATTTCAAACAAGAGAAACAGATAAAGAGTGGTTTAGTTCTCAGAGAACTCCCATCAGTCACATTCCACAAGCTTCTCCTGCTGTTCTGGATTTAAGATGAGTGTGCACCTTTCTGCATTTTGTCTTCATAAATCTGCTTTGACTAGTAGAGACAGATTTATTGTCATTTTTCAGTTGAAATGTGGTGTTCATTGTAGTGTCATTGATAATTCATATCACTTTCTCTCTCTCCCTTTCCCACAGATCTGTTGGCCACAAACCGTACCTCTATTTTCAATGGTTTCAATGGAGATCTGCACTTGTCGGCTGTATTTTTGGATGAATATCATGACAGGCTTTTCCTGGGAGGGAAGGATGTTCTCTACTCGCTGAGACTGGATCATACACATGATGCTAAAGAGGTAACACATGCTATCATTGTGATAAGGTTAAGAAAAGAAAGAAGTGCAAGTGATGATGTAGGTGAATGCGCGTCTTTAGTGAGAGGTGTCATGTTATTCAGTCTGCTCTTCTGGAGACTGTTATCTGCAGACACAGATAAAATCAACAGACACTTACATGTGCTGAAACATTTTACACATGATTAGTAAGGGGCATGTAAAGACCTGTTCACATATGATGCATTCTTGTGTTTAAAAAACTAAATGAAGTGACACAGAATGGAAAAAAGACACGTGTCTTGAGATTACATTTTTAAAAGCTGAATTTTGACTTGACAATATGTCTTTAAAACAGCCAAGACACTCATAACACAAGGGTATATGAAAGGACATTTATTTACTCCATTGGAAATTCTGTTGGCTTCTCACCAGCATCCCAAATCCACATTCATTCATTCATTCATTCATTCATTCACTCATTTATTTATTTATTTATTTACTTATTTATTTAATTTGTTTGTTTGCTTATTTGTTTATGTATGTATGTAAACATAACAGCAGACCAAACATGTTATTAAAAATCTATACTTTCTCATAAATATAAACTAATGAAATTTTGTTTGATGAGTCTATAATCCAATCTGATACTATAATCTTAATGTGGTACATATATTAAAACAGACTTTCTTTGTGGGATTTTTTTCGATCTCTTTTCTCATCCATAAAAATGTTTACTAAAAATTACACAAAAACAGTTGTCCACAAACACACATTAAATTCATATAAACTGACCACACTTGTGACAAAGACTTGTTTAGACCACACCGAGACATATAAACACATAAATGGTCTTGCTTGATTTTACAAGTTCAGCGTTTGCTGCCCTTTTTCATATTACTGTCACACTTTTGTGGTGTAGTTTATAAAATAAAGTTGTGAGTTATGAGAGGAGCCACAGTGTGTAAATAGGTACTGAACTAAATGGACTGTAAAAGCAGAAGTGCTTTGGTAGCACTTGTCTCCAGGGTTTGGCAGTTTTTTCCCTGTGCAATTAACTTTGTATATGTGTGTGTCTGAGCTTAATTAAAGCCTCTGTTCGTGTGAATATGTTTTGACTCAAGTCACTGGAGCCTCAACAAGTGTGGTTGTTTTCGTATGTAGTCTCCAAAGAACTTATCATTGTGTGAGGCCTTGTTAAAGGATATGAACAGGAAGAGGAAGTGCATTGGCATGGTGATAGACACATGGGAGTGACTGCCACATCTGAGGATATGACCCTTTGACCTTTGGCTCAAGGACAGACCCTTGTGCATTCTGTAAGGCCACCGTAATACCACTGGCCACAGTGTATACTACCTATACTGAGAATTTATTTACAAAAATTAAGCTACAATAACAAGGTGCAGAAAATGTTTTTCACCTTTTTTTAGCCAGAAAACAAAATGAGGATGTTTGGATGTGTTATTTTACGTGTGCAAGATTGTTTTGCAGATGCTATCAGTAAAGCTTCCCAGCCGAAGGGGAAGGTGCCACAGAAATCAAGCAGATGATTCATGATTTTGTTCTTTAAGTGGGGAAAATTACTCAGCCCTGATCAGACTTCCTTTTCCCTCTTGGGCATGTATTTACTGCTGATCTCCATGACCTGCAGTCTTCATCTCAGCTGATCTCAGTTCAGTTTGAGGAATCATTCACTCATTCTTTTCAGAGGACTGTCAGGTCCTGGATTGACCGTGCAGCGTTTCTCCCATGGTTAATAGAGGTTGGTTAATCTTAAACATGGTGCATCCGGAGCAAATTAAAAAGCTGAATGAGTGAGCCAGGGCCCTTTCCTTCACACCATGGATTTATAGTATACTGTAGTGTTTTATCATTAATAATGACCTTTTAGATCGCTACAACTCAACGACAGCCACATTTGGACTATTTTTAGTCCAAGTGTCCTGAAGAATAAAGGTGATGACTAATTAAGGAAAGAGGAAATGCTTTCATTCAAAGGAAGGATGCTTGGTAACGTAGTTGATTACAGGTTCCGGATTTAGACAATGTCAAAATGTGTAAAAGCTTGAAAGGGTAAATAAAAACAAATGACTCACTAATGATTTCATCATATGAAGGCTGGAACAGATTCAAACAATCAATCAATTCAATGAAATCTGGCATTTTACAAGCGGTAGAAGAATTTGTAAATGTCATGTAATGCAAAGAGGTCGATTAGTCATCAAGTCCAGGCAGTATCTACATTTTACACATGTGGCAGAAACAGTTTTTTTTTTATCCACAATGACTTAAACTGCATTCAAAGTGTACATCATTTCCCTGAGAATTGAACCCGCGACCTTGGCATTGCTCCTGGTTTGAGCTAGAGGAACACTATTTAACATTACATTACCTTATTTGAATATATTTTTGTTGGAAATATAATCTTAATGTGTGAATGATATATCTAATCACACAAACTGATAATTATAATCGTGTTATATTCTGATACTTTTTTTTGCTGAAGAGGACCATATAACTTATGAAATTAAGCTTGCATATGTTTGCAGATCTGTATAAACAAACCCAAAAGTCTTTGTGAGGTCTGAACGTGACAGCGGTTGTGTGCCAGACTGTTCTGTGACACATGAGAAATGAATGTGCCAGGATGTGCAATCACTCTATATATATTTGGATAGAGGGCCTAGCAGATGGGTTTATGTTTATTTCTCAATCCTTCATAACATCAGGATAGGTTTTTGTGACTTTCACACTCTTAGAGTTATTGTTTTCATAAATCTATCTTTATTGTTGAGATTCATGGGGAAAAAAACCACAAAGCATGTTTGTCGCACACCCACCCTCAGAGACACACACTCACTTTACCCCACATAATGAGCGGCGTCAATTTGTAAGCCATTTGTAGCTTGATTTCCCTGAAGAGCGTAAACTCTGGCACAGTGGTGCTTTCGAAACTGTTTAATTGAGTGCACAGACACAGCAACATCAGCTCAACCAATTGGGTGAGACTATCTGTTTGTCTGACCAGTGGCAGACAGGGGGCATGTTCAGGAGACAGACATTGTTTTTGCAATTTCATTTGGTGGCAATTTATTGGCACAGAAATGACTCACTTTAGCTTTAAATTTGGCATGAAACTGAAATTGCAATAATATTTTGTGATGAATATCCAAGTGAAATGGATTTTTGAACAAGAAAAAAAAAATGTATGGCAGGACTTGATTTGTCCATTGGGAAAGATCATTGGAAATTTGTCCATTTTGAGTTCATGTTAATCTGATTTTGTTATGTTTGGATCTTGCAGTTTAATTAGTGTTAACAAGTAAATGAGTCTGGGTGTGAGTTGGACAGAGCTGTGTTTAGTGTGTGTTTAATTTATGAGATGATAAATTTCATCTGCTTTTCCATCTCCAGATCCATTGGCCTTCGTTGCCTGGGAATCGTGAGGACTGTATTCTCAAAGGGAAAGATCCCGAGGTGAGTGAAAAACTGGTTCTGGTTCTGAATTCACTAAAACCATCAACAAACTCAAAAGCTGGGTCAGCGTGTCATGCTTCCTGGGGGGTGGGGGGGAATGATATTGGAAATAATATTGAATCCATAAATTCAATATTTCATTTCCATGTAGTTTGTTGAAGTACTAAAATAACTCAAATTAAATAAAACTAAAACTTAATGAATGACTTATACAGACATAATAGAAAAAAAAACCTAATAAAATGACAAACATTACAACAACTGTAACTAAAATTAAAATAGATAACAAATACAAATCAAACTACATTAGTTTAACAGTAATCCTAAAAAAATAACTGTGCCAAACATACAAGTAAGAAATGGTTATAAAAACTGAAAGAGAAGTGAAACAAGTAATAGGAAAGAGAATAAATGAAAAGCGATACTTATTACTTACGATTACGATACTTACTTATTTCATGTGGTTCAATCTGGAGTTTCAAACGAAAACATCTGTCCATCTTCAGCTATACTCTGAGTGTGCTGCGGTTGGCGTGATGACTGGAGAGAAGAAGCCAAGCGCCCATAAATGAGATTTGATCCACTCACTTATTGTTGTCTTGCTTCCAACCAAGTTTGTGTGACTCATGAGTCTCTTAAACCTAACAGCCATAGAAGGCCATCCCAATACACAGAACGCAATTATTCTTTCATTTTTCGAAATCCCCTTTGCTTTCTTTTTCTTTTACATTTCTGTTTCTTGTTCTTTTTCTTCTTGTTCGGCCTCTCCCTTTTTCCATTCAGCAACATGAATATGTTAATTATGTTCCAAGTTAACTCTTTCCTGTCCTCTGTCCCTAATGGTCTTCCACACACACTTGTATGGAGATGAACTCTGCATCTGTTAGTGTTTAGCATGTTTCACTCGTAAAGTGGAAATGTGAAGTGTCGCCATGGTTACACGCTCTGGTGACTGTCCCGGCAGTATTGTTTGATGTGACAGGTGAGTGCGATTTCACAGCGGTGTTTTAATGACTGTTCAGTGTGTGAGTATGTGTTAGGGAATTGAACAGGATATTTGTTTTTCATTTAAACTTTAGTTGGTGTAACGGTGAAACAACACACAGATATGAACTCAGAAGAGTTTTAGGTTACACTTTATTTTAAGGTGTCCTTGTTACAGTGTAATTATACATTTAAGTACTGATTAATATTAATTAACTACTTGTTCTTATGGTTAGGGTTAGGATTAGGGTTTGACTTAGTGTTATTTGCATATAATTATGCATAATTTATTGTTGTTATTATAATGGTAAGTACATGTAACATGTGTAACAAGGATACCTTAAAACTAATTGTTACTGAGTTTTATGTACCACATAACACAGCTCACTCAAAAATGACTGGTGGCACTTTACATGGGGATATTTTAGGGTTACACTTTATTTTGATAGTACGCTTTAGACATTCTGCTAGCTCAAATTAAGTAACTTTGCAACTACATGTCAACTAACTCTCATTAGAGTATTAGTAGGTTAGGGTTAATAGAATAAGTTGGTCACACTTTATTTTAAGGTCCAATTGTCGCTATTAACAAACCAGTAACTACGACTTTTGCCTCAATAAACTCCTAATTTGCTGCTTATTAATAGTTAGTAAGGTAGTTGTTAAGTTTAGGTATTAGGTAAGATTAGGGATGTAGAATATGGTCATGCAGAATGTGTGCTTTATAAGTACTAATAACAGCCAATATGTTATTAATAGGCATGCTAATAAGCAACTAATTAATAGTGAGAATTGGTCCCTATAATAAAGTAGTACCCATAGCTTTATCACAGATGAGGTTTGTCCCAAATTTTGATTACATGTCTGCAAAAATTCCATAACTCATAGAAAATGAATGGAAAATTAAACAGCTTAATATAAAGTTTAACCTCCTGGGATTGACAATCAGCACAATATATTTGATCATTTATATATATTTTAACTTTCAGGCTCCATTTTATTCTGTTTATTGAAAGTGACTGGTACATTGCTGCTTCGGATCTCTCTCGCTCTCGCAGTCCTGCTGGTTAACATCTGGTCGCAGTTTGAGCATCTGCCTGCATCTTTTATGACCCTTGACCTTTCATTCATTTATGCTCCACTGATTTTGACCCTACACAGTCAATGAGGCTGCATACAGGTGGCCATAGTTAGAGTGTGTACATGTTGATCGTGTGTGTGTGACGTCTTCCGCTTACTGAATCCTTCAGTAATTGGACCGTAAGAGCTTCTCTCCCATGTTGAAACTCTGATTGGTCTTCAGTAAATTTTAAGTAGGGATCATTTTCTTGCTATTTTTTCTCTGATCCATTAAAATGTTGATGATTCTTGTAACTCTCCATTCAAACTCCAGGGAAATATTGGTCACACTCACACATACCAAAATTCCTCACGATTATAAACTGCACTTGATGAGTTTAACCTGGTTGTCCACTGTAAAATACATGTGTTTGTATGTTTGTGTAAGTAATTGTGCTGTAATTATCAAAATTGCACCCTCATTTGGCACCAAAACACCCAATATTTTAATATGAACTCTTTCTGTGTGTGTTTGGTACAGATGGAGTGTGCAAACTTTGTGCGGTTGCTGCAGCCATTCAACCGCACTCATCTACTGGCCTGTGGAACTGGAGCGTTCCAGCCCATGTGTGCGTATGTGAACGTCGGACACCGCGGAGAGGTAACACACACACACACACAAACACACCCTCCCACTGCTTCACACCTCATGTGTTTGTGTATGCACATCAGGAGGATCTAATTTACTTATGTATCTCAGAGACCTAATTGTTTAAGGTCAGAGGTCACCCACCAACAGGCCGGCCCTTAGGGTCAAGACAAGATCATGAGAGAAGATACAAAGCAAAAACTCACAGACACACATTAATTCAGAAGATTCAGAGCAGAGGATAGAAAAATAATGTGTGTATTCTGAATAGAGCTTCTCTTTACTTCCTTTGAGGTGTTTTAACTGCGTCGCACAGGGCGCCAGAGATGTCTGACAAACAGACAATACTACATTGTGTAACTGAACTGGCACCAAAGGTTTAAACTGTCTTTGGTACCACCGGACACACCCATACAGTGTCTAACATCAATGACAGTAAAAACCACTGCACTAATATTATTACATTTTAGATCTCTGATATGGTACAGCCTAGAAACTCAAAGTCAGATGATACTATTTAAAAGGATAGTTCACCCAGAATTATTTTTTATCATTTACTCACCCTCATGTTGTTCCAAACTTGTATGGGTTTCTTTCTTCTGTTGAATATAAACATTGTTCAAAATATTTTCTTTTATATTTAACAGAAGAACAGTTTTATATCTCTTTAATTGTGTAATCAATTTTGTATTTATCTGGCACAAAAATATCAATTAGGGTGAACTAAACAGAAACGTTGATGATAAATATAACCAATAACAGTAGTTAACTAAAGGAATCAGTGAATCATTTATTTGAATTGGTTAAATGTAAACCAGAACAAACAATTTCAAAATTTTTAAAATGTTTTGAATGTTTGTTACAGTATAACAAAGAGAAAAGGGATTGCGTATGAGAACACAGTCATTGCCTCAGCTCTTCTGGCTGTAAAGCTATGTGTATAATAGACCGTGCCAAGAAAAACAATGATGTAGTGTTGTGTAACGCTACTCTGGTACTTGTTGGAAAACGCAGTTTTCTACAGTATTATGAAAACAGCTGAAGTACTATGAAGTCATGCTACTGGTACTTGTAGCAAGTAAAAGTTAGTAGTGTTGCTAATTTTTGTTAGTTAAACACAAACACTGTTATTCCTGTTTGGGGTCAGTTTGGTGCAAACTACAATGAGCAAATCGCAATAAACTGGTAGAGAATAAAATCAAAAGTTTGGAGTCAATAAGCAATCAATACTTTAAACTGATCTGAATTGACAGCAAAGACTTACTGTTATAATAAATTATTTTTTAAATAAATGCTGTTTTTTATCTTCCTATTCATCAAACAATCCTGAAAAAGTATGTTTTCACAAAAATATTATGCAGCACAACTGTTTTCAACATTGATAATAAATGTTTCTTGAGCACCAAATCAGCATATTAAAATGACAAAGACAGAAGTAATGACTGATGAAAATTCAGCTTTGCCATCACAGGAATTCATTACATATTAAATTATTACAATAAAGACTGTAATAATAATCCACAGTATTACTGTTCTTACTGTGTTTTGGTCAAATAAATGCAGCCTTGGTGAGCATCTTTCAAAAGCATCTTACAGACCACAAATCTCTGAACAGTAGTGTACATCAGAAAATGTTTGTATTTCAGACTTCACTTTTTTATATCCGTGGTCTCTAAGATCTCAAACTAATGTATTGTGACATTTTTAAGCTATTAGTTTTGTGTATAATCAGTTCTCATAAGGTGAGGAAAAGTCAGGAAGTATTAAACTGAACTACAATAATAAATATATCTTTGGAAATATTAAGTGGGCCTTGGGGTATCTAATACCCCAAACTGAACATGATTAATAGTATTTCCCAGTATTGTAAAAAATAAATAATACATTTGTTCACAAGCAAGAGAAATTCCAACATTTGTGAGCTCAAGTTTATTGTTGAGTTGTGAAATTGATGTGAATTTTCGGACTTCTTTTTGGCAGCATGTGTTCAGTTTGGATCGTACCACAGTACAGAATGGGAGGGGGAAATGTCCCCATGACCCCAAACTACCTTTCGCAAGCACCTTCACAGGTACATTTCAGTGTGTACATTTCAGCATGCTTGTGTTGTGTGTTTATAAGTATGTCAGAGCACGTTTCTGTGTGTGTGTTTGTGTGTGTGTGTGTATTCTGGCTCGTGTGTGTGTGTTGGGTGGAGGTTTCTTCTTGTCAGTTGTCACTGGGATTATGGCCCATTGTAGATTGACTGCTCTGATGGGAGAAATTTGAGGTGTTCTTCAGTCCAGGTTTAGTGTTGCGGGGCTCTTGTGGGTGTGTTAAGTCCTCTGGTGCACAGACACATCTCACAGTGTGTGTGTCTTTACAACACTGCACAGTCTTGGCTCTCCTCGTATGACATTTTGCCAGATATAATACTTGTTGGGACAGATTTTCAAGATTGCTTGTTAGTGACCTTGGAGATACTTTCACACACTGACATACTGTACACATGAGTTCCTGTTAGATAATTGATGGGCAACAGAAGCAATGTGTGTCCAATTTTTATTTTTATTTTTTTAATTATAAAAATGGGGTTTAAGTAATAATAAAATAACAGTAAAATGGTATGAACTCAATTTATGTGACCAAGTGTGTGGGATTTTGAAAAACTGTTGACTATATCAGGGCTCACCAGATTTATACAGAGATGTGTGTATGGGTGGGTTTTCAAGCTGATAACATGATTTAATGAAAAATTTTACAATGGGGCTTCTTGCAGAAAATTGTTTACTTTTTCTTCTTCTCATGTAGGAGATTGAGTTCTCTGCACTGACCTCCAATGCTCTCTCTCTCTCTCTCTCTCTCTCTCTCTCTCTCTCAGGTGGAGAGCTGTACACTGGTCTAACTGCAGATTTTTTGGGGAGAGACTCTGTGATTTTGAGAGGTTTAGGGACTCGCTCGCACATGAGAACAGAGACGGATCAGAAAATCCTACACGGTACAAAATTACTTAATTTTCATATTAATAAACATTTTCAGTCTTATTTCTTATGTGTTTTAACATTTTATCCTGGTAAGGATGGTGACATTAATACATTTCATTAGTAGCAAAACTGTTGTGAAAATCAGTGTTGTTATTGTTAACTAAGACTAAAGAACTAAAAAAAACTTAAAAAACTAATTGTTTTTAATTGAAATTACATTAGATTATTGTCTAACATCAGATGTTAGACAATTATTGTTTTTTTAGATATTAGAAATATAAAAATAAAAATGACAAAAGCAAAATAACAAAATAACAAAATAAAACTTGAAAAAAAAAACTAAATGAAAAAAAAAAAAAATAGGTAATTCAAAATATTAATATATAAATAATACTAAAATAACACTATAAATGTTGCAATTGTCAAGCTGAATTGATTTGCATACTTCAAGCTGAATTGATTTGCATACTTCAAACAATCAGATCTGCTTTATAATAGTGTGTCTTTGTGTGTGTTTATGCATGTACAGAGCCCAGGTTTATTGCGGCCCACCTCATTCCTGACAGTGCAGACAGAGATGATGATAAAATTTATTTCTTCTTCACTGAGAGAGCAACAGAGAGTGCAGAGCGAGACGATGAAGGAGCCATACACACACGCATTGGACGATTGTGCGCGGTGAGACAAACCACATACATACATTCAGGCACAAGTAGGCCAGTATACTGGATTGCTCCTGCCTTTTTTCAGCCACATGTGCACAGCTGCTGGATGGTTTACATGCCTCTGAATCACACACACACTCACCCCTTACCCCAGTACCCATACACACACATACACACTTACACACAAGGCTATGTAGAGTAATGGGAGCAGTACAAATCTCCCTCTGTCATTCAGAGGTCAGTGTTCAAAGAGCCGGGGGTCAATCGCACATTACTGTCACTGACTGCTATTCATTGTTCACTTCAGCACATTCCCAAATCTCACACACACACACACACACACACACACACACACTCTCTCTTACACTGCAGAGAGGGTGATTATCTCCACATATACCGATTGCACAGATTTAGGATCCTTTACGCCACACAAGTGTCTTCGACACGGTAAACCCAGCTGCATTGCTTTTTGGGAATCAGTAACAGTATTTCCTTTATGGTGCCATAATCTCCATAACTGGCGCTTCTCTGAGATATTTTGATATTTAACTGTTCTTTTTCCCACGGGAAAAGTTACAGCTGAATGTTTATGTATGAATAGGGTTCAGATTACTGAGGTTTGGGGTGTGTGACCCCCTTAATTAAACCACTTCAGATGAAAAAGTCAAATGAGAACTGTCACAAACTCTGTTGCACTAGGGATTGTGGGAAATATTTGCTGAAAAGCATCTATGGATGTACTGTGGTGCTTTTGGTATACTAGTTTGAATGTACTATGATTTGGAATGCACTAATTCTAATCTTGCATACTACTTAGGATGGATAGTATACAAATTGAGACAAAGTGATAGTTTGTTTTATCCAGAGATCATTGTGTGTGGTCTTGGGGGTAAATGATACTGGGATTTGACTTTTTGCCCGATCTGTTGTCCAGAAGTGAATTCAACGCCTCATGATTTATTGTTTATGTGGTTTCAGAATGATGTGGGTGGGCAGAGGGTTCTTGTGAATAAGTGGAGCACATTTATTAAAGCCCGACTGGTGTGTTCTGTTCCTGGACCTCACGGCATCCAAACACACTTTCACCAGCTGGGTGAGACAATAAACACACACAAGCCCTCGGCTTCTTTTTATATACAATATTATATAAACTTGAGATCATTTTGATCTCTTATGACCCTTGTGTGATCTTTGACTGTATGTGTTTGTCTTGCAGAGGATGTGTTTCTGTTAAAGACCAAAGATGAAACCAATCCAGAGATCTATGCAATATTCAGCACCATCAGGTCTGTCTCAAATCCATGCTGAAAGCACATCTGTTTATCTGTGCATTTACACTGTAAAGCACTGTGTTGTGCTTCAACTCATAATGATTGCACTCTATTATTTCATTCAGTTTAAGTCTTTGTACATATATATTTTCTTTTGTTTTAATAATTTTAGATTAACATTTTTTCCTATGTATTTTTATGCCTTTCTCTTTTCTTATTTATTTTAACATTCTAATTTTTTATTTTATAATTTTTGTATTTGTTTTATTTATTTTATTTTGCTTTTATTTTTACTCATTTCTTTACTTATGCCATTTTTAAAACACTTCAAATTGCCATTGGGTTTGAAATTTGTAATGAACTTGCATTGCCTTGTCATTTTTAAAAGAATAGTTCACCCAAAAATATAAATGTAATTTACTCACCCTCAGGCCATTCAAGATATAGATGAGTTTGTTTGTTAATCAGATTATTGTGATGCTTTAATCAACTGTTTCAACTCTCATTCTGACGGCACCCATTCACTGCAGATGATCCATTGGTAGGCAACTGATGTAATGCTAAATTTCTCCAAATCTGTTCCGATGAAACAACAAACTCTTCTTCATCTTGAATGGCTTAGTCTATAGATGAGTAAATTTTCAACAAATTTAAATTTTTGGGTGAACTGTTTCTTTAAGGGCATAAATCAGGGGTATGCGAGTTTAACAGAATATTTTCTCTCTCTAGTAATGTGTTTCAGGGCTATGCAGTGTGTGTCTATAGTATGGCTGATATCCGTGAGGCATTTAATGGGCCGTTTGCTCACAAAGAAGGACCGGACTATCAATGGGGACCTTACGAAGGACGTGTCCCTTACCCGCGACCAGGAGTGTGCCCCAGTAAGATCACGGCCCAGCCTGGTCGTGCCTTCCGTAGCACACTGGAGTTTCCAGACGCTGTTCTGCAATTTGTACGAACACACCCACTAATGTGGCGCCCCATTTACCCATCACAGCAGCAACCACTGCTGCTCCGCACCGGAGCCCCATACAGGCTCACACACATCACTGTAGACCGCACTCAGGCCGAGGACGGATACTATGATGTCATGTTCATCGGCACTGGTAAGACAGAGTGTCATCACTTTAGTTAACACTCAAGTGTGTTTATAACCCTGAATGAATAACTGTGACCTTTGACCTCTTCAGATATTGGGACTGTGCTAAAGGTTATCGTACTTGGAAATGGTAACACTCTTGCCAATGAGGAGATCACACTGGAGGAAATGCAGGTGTTCAAGGTCTGTGTATAGGTGTTATGAGGTGTAAATTTATGTCTGTTTGTGAGAATATCTTGTTTGGCAAAGCTGAATTTGATCCTTCAGAAATTATTAAAAAAATGCTAATTTGATGCTCAAGAAACATTTCCTACGGTCGTGCTGCTTGACATTTTTGTGAAAATCATAATGAATTTTTTTTTCTGGATTGTTTGATAAATTAAAGTTTAAAATGAACATCTATTTGCAATAACATTCGTTTGCAAAATTACAAAAGCCTGTCACAATTTAATGCATCCTTGCTGAATAAAAGTATTAATTTCTTTCTTGAAAAAAATCATACTAACCCCAAAACTTTGAATGGCAGTGTATGTGTGTGTGTGTGTGTGTGTGTGTGTGCATACCTTTAGTTCTGTTTCTCATGATATTTATCTCTGCAGGTACCCACTCCCATAACCTCCATGGACATATCTGTGAAAAGGGTAAGTTCATGCATCATGCACTCTCACTATATTGTTCCAGCAAATTAACGTAAGCATGGTAACGTAAGCAGCACCGTAAATTCATTTTCCACAAAATTCCCAAAGAGGCTTTTACTGTGAGTAGAGAAATGGGACTCCACTTTGTGTGTGAGTATGCTTTTTGGCCCCAAAGCAATAAAACATTCATGCAAAACAATCAGTTGCTTTGTTATTCAACATGAAGCAGGTGTTTTATAGCCAAACCGACTGACAGTCAGTGGTGGAGGCAACGAATTACAACTACTCGCATTACTGTAATTAAGTAGTTTTTATGGGTACTTGTACTTTTTTGAGTTTATTTTTAAAGCTGTACTTTTACTTGTACTTAGTACAAATTAAACAAAATAATCTACTTCGTTACTTTTAAATCATAGTTCATTACTGAGTACGCCCACAATTTGAATTGATATTCAAACCTTTGACGAAACTTCACTAGCCAATAAAAATATCCGATCGTAAACGGATTAATAAAAGCCCTGATATCTGAACCGCGGGAAAAGCAGCCACTGCAGCAGCTTTTGACGAGCTGATCGGACAGTGAGGGAGCTCAGTGTAATTTATGGACTCAAAGTTTGGAGAAACAAGCTACATGGTAGTGTTATCATACATATCTATATTTTGATACCGATACTGAAATATCTGACAAGGTTCCATTACTAATTTTCCACAGAATCTACCACCGTATATACACCGATCTCGCTCTCTCCTCTACGACAGTGAGTTTGACATGCATCAGTCTCCTGTCAGTTACAGAGTCTGAATGTCCGCGCATTCCTGCGCAAACGTGGCGAGCGCTCTATTGTAACATGAGAACACAGTCGTGTAATCGCAGAAAACTGGATGCGAGCTTTCAAATAGGCCTAACTTATACAAATGAACTGCTTGTCCTCTCACTCCGATATTGCTTGTGAGCACTCAAACTGTGTGCAATCGCGATCTCTCCATGCTAGAAATTATTCCTCTTTGCTCCTGGATTAAACTTTGTCAAAAGTTATTAACTATTCAGAATAGATCCACGCCTGACCGATGAAAATGCCACTGGAAATTTTATTGGCTGTAAATGAAATGCACCAGAAAGTCTTTCAAGAATCAAAGATGGAACTTTCATTTCTTTACAATGTCAGTTTATGCATAAATGTTTCAGAATGGGATATTTGTATGATTTCTACATATAAATAGCCTAGTCTGTGTAACTGCATCACTACATTGTACAGACATTACAGGTCAAAGCCATCCGATGTTTCATTTATCTAAATAAATAACATTAACATATATGGCTCTTAAAAATTCAGTGTTATCATATTTCGAATACCTCAACTGAATTGAGGTCATTTGTTTTATAATTTTATTACTGACTGTGTATTTGTCTTTTTTTGTCAATTCAAATCAGTTTGAAATCAAATTTAAAATCAAGCTTCCTTGTGCTGTAAGCTTTTGCAACAAAGTTACCCTATTTTAAAGACATAAATACACAGAATGAGCAAATGTTTAAGATTGAGATTTTTGTAATGGTAATTGATCAATATGTATTTATATTGTTATAAATATTTATATGTATGTAAATAAAAGCCTATATTAAAATCTGTTCATCATATAAAGCAAACGTGTCTTTTTACAAGACTTGGATTAAACCACTCAAAGCTTGAAATAATGATTGCCTTGAAAAAAATTGTTGGACAAAAAAAAAAAATTGAGATATTAAAATATCTATATGGCAGTATACAGTATGTGGTAGTTTTGCCAATGGTATTGAAAATGATTGAAGTCATCATGAAATCAAAAATTACCCTACTTACATTTTAGTGCACATTACTAGTCTTGTGGTGAACACTTAAACCGTGCAAGTCAATACACCGGAAAAATACACCGTTTTTTGTGTTCGACGTAATCTTTAATCAAAAACTGAAAAATTGCTTCCGCTCTGGAATGGCGTTCTTGCTCTGGTGACATCAGTTTGATGGCTTGGGGAGAATCCTCTTAAGTCATGACGTAAGGAATGCTGTTTCCGGGTCCAAGCCAGGTCCAAGCTACTCATTTCACTTGAGAATACTATCTCAACAGCCATTTATGAGCACTATTTAATTAAAGGGGTCATATGATGCGATTTCAAGTTTTCCTTTCTCTTTGGAGTGTTACAAGCTGTTTGTGCATAGATAAGATCCCTGAAGTTGCAAAGACTAAAGTCTCAAAACCAAAGAGATATTCTTTATAAAAGGTAAGACTCGACCACGCCCCTCTAAAACGGCTCATTCAAACACACCCCCACATCTCTACGTCACGGTGTAGAGAGATTTGCAAAACACCGCCCAAATGTATACGCAAAGAAAGAAGGCAGGACTTTTATTCTCGCTGTAGTATTGTTGCTGCCGCCGGCGCCATGTCCTGGAGATGCCGTTTCGTTGTGAAAGCGAAAGTACGTTGTTTAGGCTTCCAAAAGAGGACACAACTACAAATCAGTGGTTAAGTTGTATTTACAACACTGTTCCAGAACAGTTCAACCCAAATATTCGAGTGTGTGCATCGCATTTTAACGGAGGACTATTTCCTGAACCTGGGAGTAGCCTGCCAGCTGTGCACAAAGACTGTTTCTATAAAGTGGGGCAATTCCAACTTTGCAAGGACAGTCTGGTGCTTCTGACTCACAGCCTGTAAGTATGAATTCATATTTAAAGAATTTGCCACTGACTATTCAAACGCGAGTTTTGAGCAGTGTAGAGTAGCGCTTGTTGTTTGTCGTTTCTCCGATCACAAATGCAGACATGGTAATGTTTATGTGGCGCGATGCAACGCGACGCATTAAAAAGACAGTATAAGTCATTATAATCAGTAATTATGTCCCTACTGGATGCAACAAATGCCTCGTTTATAATGGGTTTTATTGTTTTTGTGTTGTCGCGCCGGGACACAGCATCACAATATGAACAAAACCTTATGACCCTTTAATATTATATATTTAAGCTAAGCATTTAAAATATTGCTGTGCACACTACGGTCTCCGTTCTCACAGTGTCTTAGATACTAATATTTTAGCTGAAACACTGTCTGGCCATCTGGGATTTCAGTATGGAGATAAAGGTTAGGATTATAATTTTTCAGTATTACATGACATCGTGGGTGTATATTAGCACACTTTGTTGTTTTTTTGGGGGTCTGGTAGAGCGTTAGGACCCAGAAGTGGTGAAGCGTGATGTCAGACGTAACAAGCAGATATTCTTAACCACTCCTACCGTGAATCTGCTATGAGCAAGAGGTGGAGAGGAGGTGCACGACAATAAAACCCCACTCTTTATTCAATATACCATTTCACTTGGAAATACAGCACAACACTGAAGTCAGTTGCAACTTCTGGATAACGGGTACTTTAATATTGATATTTTTCAAGGTATTGAGGTTAGAAATTCCTGTATCATGACCACTAATTCACGTACTTTGTCAATAAGATAAGGTTTTGTTCAAAGTAGCTATTATCCACATAGATATTTGATATGAATGAATATTTTTTGGTAATTCATTAAATATCGCCGGCTAAAAAAGTAACTAGTACTCTGAGTAGTTTTTGAGAAGAGTACTTTGTACTTTTACTTAAGTACTCTTTTGACACCAGTACTTTTACTTGTAATTGAGTAGTATTTCAGCAATGTAACAGTACTGTAATTAAGGACAAATTTTCAGTACTCTTTCCACCACTGCTGACAGTTCACTTACTTCATAGACAGCCCTGTAGCCACAGAAGTTAAAGCCCCCCCCCAGAATTTACCCCCTCAGAATTTACTTACCATCAAATTATTCCAAACTCAGGCTTTTGATTGGAATTTAAAAAAGGGATTCGTGATTAGACATATTCAAACATAGTGTCTCAATACTCATTGCACCAGATTTGAAGTCAAACAGTGTTGATTGATTTTTTTTTTTTTTAAATTATTATTAAATGACGTCAAGTTTTGGTCACATGGACCACTTTTATAGTGCTTTTTAAGCTTTTTTTTTTTTTTTTTTTTGGAACTTGATAACACCAGTCCTCATTCCCTTTTATATGGAAAAGGGCGGCCAGGACATTCTCCTGAACATCTCCTATTGTGTTATACATATTTGGAATAATATGTTTGACTAAATAATGACTGAATTTAGTTTTTTAGGTGAACTATCCCTGTTTTGCTCAAGTGAAAATTGGAAAAATGCAATCAAAACAATTATTTCTCTCTGTTCCAGCAAACTCTGTTCGTGGGTTCACAGACAGGTGTTGTCCAGGTGCCTCTGCACCGCTGCAGTATGTACGGTAAAGCTTGTGCCGAGTGCTGCCTGGCTCGAGATCCATACTGCGCATGGGACGGACACACCTGCACACGCTACCTGCCAAACACAAAACGGCGTTACCGAAGACAGGACATTAAACATGCAAATCCAGCACTGCAGTGCATGGACCAAAACCTCAGCGGTAAGAAAGAAGAAAAGAAATGACAGCCTCTTTAACTGAATGCAGCCATGCCGCGTGAATGTCAATACACCAGCGGCCTCCTCCGAGAACTTCAATTGCATTTACATATCAAAGAGCTCACTGATGTGAAAGTGCAGAAGAAGAGCAATTCCTTCAGAGATTTGAAGTTAAATTGTTTAATCATTTGTGTTAGAAACTTCAGAACACATTTGAGCTTGTCTAACAGGAAGATTAATAGGGTTTGAAGGGCAATCTCACTCCACTGGGACAAACTCTCTGTTCGGTGTTAAAGACAGGAACTGATAGAGTGCGAGGTGAACAGACAGATCACTCTCTATTTCTCATCACAGAGGAGAGAGAGAATGAGAGGAAAGAACAAAAGAGGTGTGAGTGAAGAGTGCTTGAGTGTTTGCATGCCAAAGGTGAGGATGTTGGTGATGAAAAGGGATTATGTATGTGCACACTTATACAAACACATGCAGTGGAAAATCCCGGACTGACCTTACACTGAACCATGTTGTGTGTAAAGTGTCTGTATTAACAGTCATGCATTCCTGTCTGTAGTGGAGGATCTAGATCTGACTGAAGAACGGGTCGTTTATGGCATTGAGAACAACAGCACCTTCCTGGAGTGCATCCCTCGATCGCCACAGGCCACTGTCACATGGCACATTCAGAGAGATGACTACTTAGAGGAGGTAAGATACATACAGTACATATGGATGTTGCTTCATACTGTCTTTGAGAGGACCAGAAAGTATTCAGACACTTAAAAATGTTGAAATATCATTGCATTAGATGAGAGGTTTTCAAACTTTTTGTTGCCAGGAACCCACAAAAATGAGAATCCCTTTGAGAGAAAAACCCTTTCTAAACTATAAAGGAAACTATATTTTTCCATTTATAAAGACCCTTTTATACCAGTGAGAAAAATAATGTGTGAGATAAGGACAATATTCTGTGAAAAAAAAGAAAAGTAAAATGGTAAATTAAATAATTGGCTTTCATATTGTCATTGTATTCATTTGGATTTATTTTATAAGCCAAAATAGGTAAGGAGTTTAAAATATCACAAATATTTTGACTTTATATTAAGATAATTCTGCATTTTTTCTTTTCACTGTTAAAGAACTGTTGTATCAGAGAACAGTTTAAATTAATTTGTATGGTTTTAAATTCAATTGTGTGTGTGTGTATATATATATATATATATATATATATATATATATATATATATATATATATATATATATATATATATATATATATATATTTTATTTTTTTATTTTTTTTTTTTTGCAAAAAAAGGCTGTTTTAAAGTAATGTTGGAGTGAAAATTGTTTTACAATCCACACTACGAAAATGGCGAGGAAAAAATGCAACGCAAGTTCAAACTATTCTACAAAGCACTATTGTTAAAAGAAAAGAGAGACAAATAACATAATATTTAAAAAAATAAATAAAACTTATTTAAAAAAATACTGTGGCACAAATGTCTAAACTATAACTAAAACTAAACTATATTATAAATTATATATATATATATATATATATATATATATATATATATATATATATATATGTATGTCTACATGTCTATATATATATATATATGTATGTCTATATATATATATATATATATATATATATATATATATATATATACATATATGTCTGGGAAACTTGGAACATGTCCATAGTTCACAATTCCAGATATCCACAAAAAAATGATCTCGGGACCAGTTGGTGTAAAGTCGTTGCAAAAAATAAATAAATAAATGAGTAAAGTTAGCAGTATTTGTTGGCATATCCCATTTGGTTTGATTATCTAACAGAATGAAATATATTCATTTTAAGTGTGCTCGTTTAGGGGTCATAATATTTCAGATTTTTTTTTAAAATTCCGGTAATTTCTCATTTCCTCTTTGTTTAGGTGTTACTAGATGAACGTATCATTAAGACAGATGACGGTTTGTTGTTCCGCCGTGTGCTCCGTCAGGATGAAGGCATCTACGTGTGTCGATCTCGGGAACACGGATTCACACAAACCCTCTCACGCTTCTGGTTGGACATCTTACATGCAGACACCCTTTCAGACCTCCTATCACGTGACAGCAAATATAAAGTATGGTCACCGTGCGCCGCCAACACAGCCTCTGTCAATCGTGGCCTGGCTAGAGTGTGGTTCAAGGACATCTTGCAGCTGATTGGTCCTTCAAACCTGCCGCAGGTGGAGCAGTACTGCGAACGCGTTTGGTGTAATGAGAAGCTGAGACGCAAACACAAAAGCATGATGGACAAATATCGGCAAGCGCAGGACTCTGCGCGGAAAGCACGAGTCCAAAAGAGCACGGGAGAATCCCGAATCCGCTCTCCACGAGACCTCCACACTCAAGAATAAAACACAGACCCACATGAAGCAAAATGGACTTCCAATGGAAAGTGGGTGTGATTTTAGTTGCTCTTATACACACATAAACATACTTGTTTTTGTTTGTGGTGCTGTAAAATATTGTAGGTTTTGTGTCTTAACAGTCCGAGTTCTCTCTGTGTTAATTAGGACATTCTTGAGCGTCCTCTCCAAAAGTTCCTGTGACCATGGCAGCCGGCCCTCATTACCTCACAGTAGACCGTGGCTAATGTTATATGTCTCACTTAAAAACTCAGCAGCTGCAAAACCTTTTTACTGGAACAAATGAGGGTAGACAGGATGGAACTAGTTGACTAGAGTGCTGCCCCTGCTATAACAGGTGCCAAAAAACATACATTCAAGATACGTCTGGCTGTGATACAACTGGGCATAATGCTCAGAGACTTTTCCTCAACTGAGAACTATGGCAGCGTTAAGCAAAACCCAGCCTGCCAAAACATTAAGCTCTAAAGAAATAAAAGTTTGAACTAATTACACTATTTTCTGGTAACTGAATCATAGCTTGACGACCGTTGAGACTTCAACAGAACTGACGTTGTTCTTAATCAGCTTCAAACAAAGCATCGCCATCTTGAGCTTCAGAACTTTGTACAGGGTTCCTTGTCATTTTTTTTTTTTGCAATGTAATGTTTTGGAAACACTTTATAGTAAGGTCCGATTTGTTAGTTAATGCATTAGCTAACATGAAATAACAATGCATTTTACAGCATTTATCAATCTTGGGGTGTGTGTGTGTGTTTTAATTATATAATTGTTTTTTTAACATTGTATAAATTAACATAAATTTATTATGAACATGAATTATCAATGAACAGTAGTATATTTATAAATTAACACTAACCTAAACTTATAAATGCTGTAAAAAATTGTTCAGTTAACACTTTAGTATAGGGACCAATTCTCAATTCTCAAAACTAGTTGCTTATTAGCATATGCCTGTATTAACATATTCTACATCCATAATCCTACCCAATATCTAAACTTAACAACTACCTTACTAACTATTAATAAGCAGCAAATTAGGAGTTTATTGAGGCAAAAGTCATAGTTAATGATTTGTTAATAGCGAGATTTGGACCTTAAAATAAAGTGTGACCATTGTTTGTTGTTAGTTCATGTTATTACGTGGCTGTTTGGAATATGCGACTGGTCAATCACAGCATTCTGTTGTCTATTGCAATGCTGCAACTAAAACTAGCTCTACGTACCACATCACAGATTTGTGCTTTCTTTTTTCACGCAAATTTTGCCTTTTTGCGTGTCCATTTTCAACCGTAGAGAAAATTACCTCAGATAACTTAATATTACTGCAATATAATTGCCGTGTCATGTCCATTTATTTATTTCTTTGGTGAATAACCATGTATTTTTGCCACGACTGCCTGACTGTACATCACTCACAAACTGAACCTATTATAAAGTATTTCCGAGTTTTAACCATATAGCAAACTTTAATAGATATAAAACTAGACAGCTGATGTTTTACTATTCATTCTAGCAAACGCTGTTCAGCAGCTGCAGTAGCCTTGATCTGTCTTTTCTCACTGTTCACTTTCTCTAGTTTACTTGTTTCTTTGTACATCTAAACTAAAAACTCCTGTATCACTTGAACCATTTATTTATTTATAGTTAGAAAGGTCTGGAAAAAATACTGCATTCTTTAAAAACATTGCTGTACAAATCTTTTCTGGAGCGAAGCCGTTTGGCTGCAAACTTTCTCCAGTGACTTTTCAGAACTTCAGGGGAAAATCATCAAACCACTGGAGCAAATCAAGCAAAAGAAACAAGCTGACTTATAATTTTCTGTTCAATGCCCTGACATGACTGACTGCATAGACTAGTTGCACTGAAACTGCTTTTTGTGAATGGGTACAGCAGCACTGCTCTGATTTGAACCGCATGTGTCATCAGTTTTTGAAACACAACATAAAACAATAATCTGAAATGATCTGTTCTGTACCTCCAAGAATATCAACAGCACAATTTCTCTTTTTCACTCTTTAAATCAGCTGTGTTGATTTTAGGACATTTTATCTGTAGACAAAATACACAAAGGACAAATGCAGTGTTTTAACTAGTGTGTCTGATATATTTATATGTTATTTAAAAGTGATTCTTGCATGCAGAAAACTCTGACCTGTGTTTGGTTCAGTGATGATACATAAATAAAAACACTTCACAGAGAGTTTTATGGGTTTGTGTTTCACATCGGGTCTGTGGAGATTGATTAGGTCAGCTCAAAGCGACCCCCTCTTAGTGGGACCCAGGGGTTGGGTGTGACCCTTCAGCATTACAGATGTTCCTTTTATGTTCTCCAATGTGTGCTGGTTTATCATGCTGAATTGAAAAAGGTCTTTTTCTCCTGAGATTGTCGTTGTCAGTGCTTAATTTATAAACGACTCAATTCAAGTGAGGTCATACGTTAGTGTCATTACTCAGTACGAGGCTCGACATTAAGAACGAGCGCCTGTGCTGTGATATATATATCGCTGCTGGAGAACAGACCACAGTAAAAGGGCTATGAAAATCAGTAAAGACATTCATAAACCAGACCCAGCCAGAACAGTACGGTTGCATCATATAACTGCCAAACTGTGCCGTGGTTTTGCTCTCAGTGTTAAAAAGCTAATTGCTAAGTCAAACATCACTGTTTCTAGTGTTATTTGTTCTAGACCCCTGGCCTGAAGTAGTAAACTTTATCATATAACTCGCCTTATCATTGGTGCAAGACAAGAATTACTCAAAACACATTAGCAACTGATTAGTAACGCTCTGGCAACCACCCACAATAGCCTAGGACTGTGGTTCTCAACCAGGGTCCATAGCAAACTTCCAAGGTGGCCCAAGATGACTTAATTAACCTTTTAACCTTCACTCCTAAAAGGAGCTAATGAAATTATTTAACTTCAAATTCTTATTAGTAGACATCTAATAAATAGCCCCAAGCACTTTTTTTTTTTAAATTTATGTTTTATATAAAACTCTACTGTACGGTTGAGCTGTCAGTCCATGGTAAATCTCGATTTAAATTCAGAGAACTATTTCAGGAGTTATTTTCCAATAATAAACATTCCTTTAAATTTATTAGTATCTTGGATACATTTCATAACGTTCAGGGTCCACAAAGATAAAAAATTATATTTAAGCGTCTGTATAATAGGCCTACTATATATAGCCGTATGGCAAAATATATGCTATATAATGTCTTTTACAGACATATCAACCGTACGGTCACGCATGATTTTGAATAATTATGGTAAATAAACATTTTTGCATTTCTCATATATTTTGCTATATTTCTGTTCTTTACCCCCTACCCTATTTACAACAACATTATGGTTTCATCCCTACTTCCTTGATTGCTTGTTTGACCCTATTATCTGATGACTGACCAGCACTGTTCTCCCTTCAGTGTGACTGACTGAAGTTTGTAAACTGCTGCTGTCACTTGAAAACTGGAAATACCCAAACCCCCCACGGCAACACCAGACACAGTGATGGGGCAGTCCAGCTGTGGAAAGATTGCTCTCTCATCTCTTCCTTTTGATAGATTTATTCTCTATCAAGCTCAACCGCACGGTAGCGATATCAGTTAAAGGGTTAAAAAAAAAAAAAAAAACGAACAAAAAGCACTTAAAGGAACCAAAACAATTAAAAATCAATTTTAATTATATTTTAATTTACCCCCTCAAACTTTTTTCTTTGAAAAAAACAGGATTCCCACAGTCTTGGAAAACCTGCATATATGATGAAGCCTATTTTTTTTTTTTAAACTCAGCAGCTGCAAACCTGCTTAAAAATATTTTATTGGCTAGAAATTCAAAAATGATTAAATCTTATAATTTGTAATCCTTGTCATGAAAGAAGATGTGTAAATTCATTGGGAAAAGATTGTGGGATCCCTGAAGAACATCCCGCATTTAAACCTTCTGGAATTCTGAAATTATTTTAATTATTATTTTAGTTCCTTGTCTTAATTTACAAAAAGTAGGCGTGGCCATCGATCATGACAGTCAAACATCACGCACATTTCCTTCCAAAAACAAAAATTTAGTTCATAAGTCTCTAAAAGTGTTAACTTTCTGTTTTATTTTCAGTGAATCCACTGGTGTTTGGCCTCATGGGAACCATTTCACTTTGGCATTAGCATAAAATGAAAAAAATTATTATCTTCATCTGTTTGAATCACAGCCAGTTTATTGTTACAATAACCTTTCAAGATTCTTTCAACTTTAGGAGAGAAGGGAGTCAAACAATTACCTCTTTATGTCTCTTTCTACAGAACACTTTTGGATGTAATAGATCAGAAAGTGAATAAATGTGAGAGAGGCTAGCACAGTAAAGGACAGTAATAACTGCATCTGTTGTCTATATTACATTAGACTGATAACTGCATATTTATGCATCGTTTCATTCTTTGCCACAGTCATGTGTTTTATTTGTCAGCGTGTGAAAGTGTAAAGTATTTTCACAGAGAAAAATCAGAGTTTGATCTCAAACTGTTAGTTTAGGTCAAGCATCAATGCTGTTGTTCATATTTGGAGTTAATTGCTACGCAAATTTGTGACCAAAGACATAAACCTGTTTGTGCCAAACTTTGGCTCATCTTGTACAGTCTGCGATACAGACAGGGATTATACATTAAATCAAACTTACATAATTCGCATTTACTCACATTGATCTTAAGTGCAACTCGAAAATGCTTAGCAGACACATGGCCTGCGTCCCAATGTGCATACTATCCATCCTAAATTCTATGTGATATAAGTAATTTTCAATACTATTTACAGCAGATAGGGTGGATAGTATGCACATTAGCACGCAGGGATAAACAGTCTTTCAGACAGCGGAAGTGTGCATAAGTAACTGCTGTAAACCGTGAAACACAGAAGCTGCAGGAACGGTCAACACTTGACGCACACCAATGACCCACTTCCTGTTTAGAAACATGGACAAACACCATCAAGCTCCAATTATCGGACATACCTGTGTTTCCACGCCTGTATAGCACTACACTGAGCAGCACAGCTGTGTGAAAATAAACATTCAGTGACAGAATAATGCAGACTGCCAAAGTATGAATGGCGAGACCATGTTCACTCAATCACTATCAAGGGGCTTCATTACACAGTTTAGTGCCGGTTTAAATCCACATACACATATTCTTTCTTTTTCCCACAGCCCTTGTAATAAGATCCACAAATATAATATTTTCTGAAGCCCAATTAAATCTTAATTAACTCATTTTCATTGTTCAGGGAGGTGTGTTGTTCTACGCCACTTGTACAAACTCATCTTTCTCCTCTCGTCTCGTCTCTTCTCTTCCACCTCATGGTTTATTTTTTCAGCCTCCTCTCTAAACTCTTCTGCTCTGCTCTGTCTGGTCTGATGCTGAATGAAAGAACGAAACAGAAAAGAAACGATAATTATGAGTGGAAGAATCTATAGGTGAATCAGTGAGAAGATCTGTTGACCCTGCTTTCTTAAGTCAACACCTCTAATGAGAGTCTGAGAGGTTAAGGAGTTTAATGAAGGGTTAATTAGCACTAATTGGCATCATTAATCATTACAGCTGTCACAGAAAGAGACATTACCAGTTAGCAGACAGAATAGAAAATGAGTAGCAAGTGGCCATGTTTTATATTGTCTTTATAGCATATTATTCAATAATACAGCTACCATAAAAGTCACCTTTTTATTCATTCTTATCTCTTTATTCTATGTTGTTTTATTTTTCTGGGAATAATGTGGAAATGTTCGACACGTTTCCTTCACTTATTCATTCTTTTTTATTATTATTATATTTTAAATTCTACTTTATTTTTTACTTTAAAAATAATCGTACCCAATGAAATATTCTGTTCAAAGTGAGAACTAGTGTGAAACACAGCATGCACAGCAGCGCACTCGAGTGGTGACTACTGCATATATTTTTTTCCCTAAATTTTCTTTTTCTTAAATTCCCACTCTTGCTCTATCAAAAATAAAACTGAGGAGTTATTTTTAAGTAACTGTATGTTTTATTGTGTTAATCATTTACAGTCTGATGCAACAATCCACAGAGAAAATACTCAGGGAATAATACAGTGTTCACGTCAACTTTGGCCTTCGACCTTTGACTTGTCCACAAAATGCAACTCACACTTTTCCCCAATGTACAGAAATCCTAATATTTAATGGCACAAACACACAGAGCCTCTTTCACATTGAGACACACATAGCCTACACCTGCTTTTTTCCTACACTCTCTCTCAAAAGCTGAGAAGCGTCACAAAGAAAAAAAAAAATCAGATGAATTTGAAATGCTGTTTGAATAGTCTTTTAAATGACCCAAATTATTACTTTTGAATTATGTTAGGTCTTTAAATATGTATTCAAAAGAAGGGAAAGGATTTCAAAATATACACACAAGGATGTTCTCATATTCTCCTCTATCAAAATGAACATTACACATGTAGGTCAGTTTCATCACAAACCACCACAACGCATTAGCTTATTGAGCCATAAATATATGCTGAAAACACCAGATAATCTTGCAGGACAGTTTTAAAACATGGTCTTTCCATTGTATATATATATATTAAAAAAAAAAAAAAAAAAAAAAAAAAAACGTTCATCAAGACGTTTTAAGTCATGCAAAAATAACCATTAAATACAACTTTTAGAAATCTGATATAAATACTACCACATGATAATCCACCAGTTCCGCTCAAAACATTCTTACATCCATTTAAAAATGAATCAGAATTGATTATTTTACAATGCCACGTTTCTCCAAACACAAACAGCCACAGACACCAGAAGAGGGCGCTCAGACCAAGAGACTCTCCTCCATCCATTTACCTTGCTGACCACCGTCGAGTCCAAAATACTGTACAAACTTTTGCTTTCTTCTTTTTTGTTGCGGTGGATATCATGTTAACACAGTTATAAGTTAGCGACTATGACTAAAGTAGCCTAACTATGGTATTTTGTGCAGAAACATTTACAGAATTTGTCTGACTTGCTCCCGTACCGCTTTTGCAACGCAATAAAAAAAGAAATTTGGCTTCGAACTTTTGTAAACATGCATTTACCGACAAATTCAACACTGCTATTTTCAAAAGACAGAAAGAGTCAATGAAAAATAAGTGGACCATTGGCTAGACTCTGAATGTGTTAAATTAAATATTCATCTGAAATGTCAGAGTGAGAGCTAAAGACATTTTTCTTGGGTACTTTTTCTTGTTTCTTCTCTTTAGAGAGGGCCTTGGATCTGTGTTTCATGATTTAACCCGTTATCTAGCATACATAATTCATTAGCTGTGGTCTTACAGTATATGATGCTCAAAGAACACTTTTTTTTTCTATGGTGAATATATATGGCAGAGCTGTATAAAATGCATGTAAATCTCTCTTACACAAGACACATATACATAACTCTTCTGACTTTTTTTTTTTTTTAAAGTTTATTTCAACAGGTTAGTTTTAAGTTTAGACCTACAAGTGTCTAAAAGAGTTTTTCCTCACCTGGTCTCAGACCATACTACCCATAATGCCCCTGTACATTAATGCAGTGTCCATTTCAGTCTCATACAACACCTGAAACAACTTAGTAACTCAAAATAATTCACCTTTGTTACTTTATAACTGGCAGAAATGTAAAGCTCACTGAACCCTTTACGCTTACAAGGTATATAATTACCGTCACATGAAAAAAACATTTACCTAAACACTCTTTCAGTAGCTATACAACCTTACCAGATCACAAATGTACAGTTTTTCTCCTTTTTTTATCTTTTGTTTGCTTGAAATGTTGTGTTTTAAGTCTTCAAGCAGTGAAAGAAGAGTGATGATGTTCATATGGTGCTGGTAAGTCAAGGGTCTCTGTTTTAGGGCCAAAGTGAGAGAAGAATCTAATCTAAGAACACGTTGCACAAACACCCAGATGAAAATAAAGAAGAGTATGCATGGATTTACTCAATGTGTGTCCACAAGAGCCTGTGTTTACGCAGCGCATGCACGTCTTTGTGTCTTCAATTTCCGATCAAAGCTTTTCCTGTTACAATTCAAAGGGATTTTTTGGACTTTAGGACCTCTTGAGCTTGTGTTAGTATTCAGATGGATGGAGTGTGGGTTTCTGGATAACCATCAGGAGTAATAGATGCTGGCGGGAGCGGGATTGGGGTTGTGGGGGCACTAGATTGAGTCTTCAGACTGGAGATGAGGGCAAAAGAGTATATAAAGACTGATAACAGGCAGTGGAGTGTCGTCACAGGGGTAACAAGAAGCAGAACAGGCGATAAACAGTCACTGAATGAGATGCTGTGTGAGAATCTGTCCACCTCCAGTGGTTTTTGCTCTTTCTTTCTGTCCCTCAGTCTCTTTTTTACTCCGTCTCTCATCCCTTGCTACTCCTGCGCTCCGCGGCGCTCTGGGGGCGGGTCTCCCATCGTGCGTTCTGCGATTTCGCCCTTTCCTCACTTCCTTCAGGTGCTTCCACTTTTTAGAGTGCAGTGGGTCATGAACCGGTGCCTCATTGGCTGGATCTGGAGCACTCTTCCCTGATAGGCTGTGCTTGCGTGACCAAACTTGCTCGCAGATCTGGTCGACTGTGTTTAAGTTTGGGTGATCCACCAACTGCATGAAGTCCCTGTACCACAGTTTTTGATTGATGGACTGCCCGTGATTGGCGTGGGAGTGGGCGGGGCTGCGAGGGATAGGAGCAGAAGGGGCGGAGCCAGCCAAAGGCAAAATCTCCAGCGTGATCGCGAGGAGGGTCTGGGTGAATCCATGTTCCATCGCATGACACTGATACACGCCACCGTCTCTACGCACGGCTCGCCTTAGCAACAGGCCTCGCTCGGTCTGCAAAACACGGTCATCTAGACGAACCTGCAATTACACCCACACACAAACACACACACACACACACACACACAATAATTGCATCAACAATCAGTTATAACCACACTGATAAGAAAGAGAATGAAAGATTTTAATTTTAACGAAGACACATTTATCATCTCTTATCAATGCCGTCTATATCCGTCTTTCCCATAATAACCCCTCATATCTGCCCCAGCCTGCTCTCTCCTCTCTCTCACCTCCTCCCGTGGGTTTTCCGGGTGCCTCTGATAGGTCCATGTAATCTGGGCCTGTAGTGATTTCGGGATGCATTCCAGGAAGGAGCTGCTTCCATCCACAGCATACAGCCTCTTCTCCAGGACACGCTGCTTCTGATGGTCTGCAAAACAATCGCAATGTATAAGACATTCAGATAAGAGATTAGACAATCTGGTTACTCATAATAGATTGAGATGATGTCATGCAACCCTTTCTTTGTTGGCCTTTACATTTAGCCTTTTATATTTTATTACATAGAGTACTGCTCAAAAGTTTGGGGTTTGGAAGGCTTTTCAATTTTTTTGAAAGATGTGACTTGTGCACAGCAAAACTGCATTTATTTGATCAAAGATACAATAAAAGTGTAATACTGTGAAATATTATTGCAGCTGTTTTCTATTTTAATATATTTAATAGAATTTAATATAAATGTTTTCCTGTGATGCAAAAGCTGAATTTTCAGCAGCCATTACACCAGTACAGTGTCACATGTTCCTTCAGAAATCATTCTAATATGCTGATTTGCTGTTTGAAAAACATTTATTATCAATGTTAAAAACATTTGTGCTGCTTAAAATTTTTGTGGAAATCATGATACTTTTTGCAGGATTCTCTGATAAACAGAATTTTTGAAAGAACAAACTTTAAAATTTCAATTTAAAAGTATATTTGTCACTTAGTCAATTTTTTTGTAAATAAAAAAAATGTTAATAATTTTTTTTTTTTTTTTTTTATCTGATGGAATTTTATCTCTGATACTAGTGAGCAGACTTGTGACCCACCAGTTAAGAACCACTGCTAAAATTCACATTGTGACTGAATAACTATGCAGTAGTGAGAACAGAGAAATGGCTCCTCATAGAGTCTAACAGAGGTATTGCAGTATTACCTCCTGAGCAGAGTGCATTAGGATCCCCATTCCTCACATCCTGACGCCGGAACCTCCTACACACATCAATACACATACACACAAACATATTGAAAAGCCTTAGCATAACATATTCCTCAGGTCTGACTGTGCAATACAGTGGCGTCCAATAGTCCAATAGGAAATGAGTAGTAAAAATGTCTCTATTTTGAATTTTGAATGTGGTCACAGAATTTTAGACTCCGCTATACAATGTGTATGAACAAAGCCATGTAATAACCAGTATGACTGAAGCTGTACCGTTTTGTGTTTGGCAGGTAGCGTGTGCAGGTGTGTCCGTCCCAGGCGCAGTATGGATCTCGAGCCAGACAGCACTCTGCACAAGCTTTACCGTACATACTGCAGCGGTGCAGAGGCACCTGGACAACACCTGTGTCTGAGCCAACATACAGCTGTTGCTGTGGAGAGAGAGAGAGAAAATCATCACATGATTTACTAACACACTGCTTTCATGTGTTTCTGTAATGCTGTTTAAAAATAGCTCTCATTCTCACCCGTTTAGAGGAAATCTGCATACTGATAATAGATGAAGAATCCTGCAACAAGAACAGTTGGTTTTAAAGATGTTTAATTTTAATTATAAATGTATAATTATTCATGTATAATTATGAATTATTCATGTATAATTATATTCTTTAAATGTAAAGTGAATCATAATTGCTAAGACTAACTTAAAATAATGAAACATTAAAAAAATAAACTTTTTTTGCAGTTTTAGTAAACAAAAACATTATTTAAACAATGTATTTAATTATATTTTATTTATTTTTAGCCATATGAGGACATCACTAAATGGAGGTTTTAGCTCACATCTGTTTCAAATTTGTCCCCAAAGTAAACACACACACACACATGCATGCACACACACGCACACACACACTGGTTTGTGTCCCCATAACGTGATGAATACCAGGTACACACACACACACACACACACACACACACTCCTCTCACCTTAAAGACCTGAATCTCTTCTAGCAGAAGCTCTGTGTTACTCCAGCTTCCTTTGGGCACAGAGATCACCTTCAGCACTGAGCCGACATCTGCAGAGAGACACAGAGAGGCTTTAACCAGAGCCACAACCAGTAAAGACAGTTTAGTCTAGAGCGTTTCACCAATGTTCAGTCCTTATTATACCTGTCCCGATGAACATTACATCGTAGTGTCCATCAGCTGCGTTGACGCGGTCTACAGTAATCTGAGTGAAGGTGTACGGTATTCCAGTGCGCAGGAACAGCGGCCGGCCTCCCAGTGGAGTGACTGGATTAAACATTAATGGATGATGCCTTGCAAACTGGATTACGTTATCAGGGAAACCTTTAGTGGACTCAAAACTCCCAAACGTTTTACTGGGACACTGCGGAAGAGAGAAAGAGTTATCAGTAGAATCCTGAAACCCAATCCGTTCACGTTATCAACATTCTACGCAGGTCAGCAAGTCCAAATCAATCTCCAACTACTTTTACTTTACTAACATTTACAAAAACAAATTTACATTCCCACAAACTTGTTTTGAAATGGCATTGATGCTTCAACTTGTTTACACTACCGCTCGTGAAACAATGTATCATGGATTCCTCAAAAAAAAGAAAAAGAAAAAAAAAAAGCAGCATAAAACTTTAAAAAACATAAAAATGTTACCGACCCCAAACTTTTGAAATATTGTTTATAAATGTGAGATGTAAGGAAACTGTTCTTACCATGCCTGGCCGTGGGTACGGCACTTTACCCTGGAATGGAACCCACTGATAATTGGGTCCCTCTTTATGGGCAAAAGGTCCTAAAAATGCCCGGCGAATGTCATTCATGGTGTAGAGACACACTGCAGAACCTTGAAATACACTACTGTAAGACACAAACACACGTGAGATCAGGTACTTTGGCCAACTTTTCTTATTAAAATGCCCAATTTACCTAAATTCACCCTAAATGTTTTAATTTAAATATTTTTTAAATATTTCAAAATAGAGTGATAACATACAGTAAATGTAAATACATCCTATACAATCCATTATTTAAATAATTATTTAAAGGCACAATTCATGCAAAAAAAATAAAAAATAAATAAATAAATGCATCATCATGCCATTGATTTTATGACTTACTTTCTTCTGTGGAACAAAAAAGGAGATATTTTGAATAATTTTGATTAACTGTTTTTTTCACATGAAAGTTCAATTTGGGGTAAGTTCAATTACTTTCAGAAAAAAAAAAAATCAAAAGAAAAAAAAAACATTTAGCTAAATATTTACTTTTGTGTTTACAAAAAAAGTCGAACAGGTTTGTAACGACATGAAGATTTGTAAACTAATACAGAATTGAACTTTTTGGGGTGAGCTAAGCCTTTAACATACACCCTTTGATGAACTCTGACCTTGAGGTGGTAAAGACGGTGTAGATCAGTGGGTTCTTTCGGTCACGGGTCTGCAGCAGGAATACATCCCCTAAAGGTCCGGACAAAGGTCAGACAGCAATGAAATGCAATTGGCAGCTATAACAGCATAATTTAAGCCTAGTGTCTGTGTGTGAGAGATCAAGTTCTTACTAAGTTCATCAAAATGTGTTTCAGTGCCATCATTGCCTGGTACAGAACACACAAGACGAGCCTTTAGAAATGTCGTCCACTTATTTACTAAACTGCGCTGTCCTCCCATATCATTCTGTAAAAAAACAAACAAAAAACACAAATTCAAATCAAAATGAAAAACTGCAGTCAATGGCCATTAGGCTTAGTAAAAACATATAAAACAGGGCTGATAAATCCTGCTCCTAACCCTGCAGAGCTGACCAATCCGGGAATATGTAACCTTCCCAAATCCCTGAGCTTCTACAGCAGTTTCTCTGAAGAAGAAGAATACTTTATCATCGTCAGGATTCTCACTCTCTGGAACACCAAATGCCGCAATAAACTTGGGCTCTGAAACACAACATTGTCATAGGGCTCAGTGTCATTATGCAAAAAGAAAAACAAAGATGCATCTAAACACATGGCTAAATGTCAAATAAGGGTGTGCAAGATAAAGAAAAGGAGGAAGAAAACATTTAAAAAAATCATGCATGTGGGATATGCTCATCCTTTCTATGATATAATTTTCATTTTTTCTGCATGTTGGTTAAACCACGATGTTAATTTGGCTTTAAATTATTTATAATATTGCAACAAAACTGATTTTTTTTTAAAGTGCCCCTATTATGGATTTTTGAAAATGACCTTTCATGCTGTGTGTATCACAGCTCTAAGTAAATGAAAACATCCTGCAAAGTTTTAAATCTGAAATTGCATCGTGTATAAAGTTATTGTCTCTGAAAAGAAAGTCGAATCTGAAACACTGAAACGAGTCGTTTTTAAAACGAATCCCAAGCAGTTTCATGTTGACTTCAACATGAAACATTAGCATATTGCCCGGCCACTTGTTGGTCTTTTTCCCAGACGCATCCTGGCCAGGATTTCTATATTGCTTTGATTCAAAGTACCTCGAGAGCGTTTCGAAAACATAAGGAACCGATGTCATACACCGATCAGTCTGCACACGCAAACAAAGCCAAATCCTAGATATTTTAGGCAATATAGAAATCCTGGCCAGGACGCGTCCGGGAAAAATGGCACGTATGGTCACCCTAGATTAAGATAAACTATTTAAAAATGTTTTCTTTTCAAGATGTTTATTCTTTTAATGAGGACTTTTTTCTGTCATGATATCAGGACAGTTGTCATACACATACATACCATTAAGCCAGCGAGAATCGTGCTGTTCTGTTCGTATGGAGGGCCTTTGTCCCATGCTGCGAAAGATTGTAAAGTCCCGTCCCATCAAATCAGTGGCCACGCCTGCATAAAGCTCATCACCTATGTGATGATGTAGAAATGGTTACTGTTTAGACATGATGTAACAGCATTTAAATGGAAGACAGAAGGCTGAACAGTGGCAACTAACCAATTAGAACAGATGCTGATGTGTGGCGTGGGTCGTATGGGCTCTTTCCTTTTCCATCTTCTGCCATAGCGGGGTCGATTCTAAACACATGATCCTAAAGAGAAAAAGGAAAATAAAGCAGTGCAATTGGCCAACTGCCATATATCACACAAACTCATTCACATGCATCCAAACGCTCACACACGTACCTCTATCTTCTGTCCCACCTCCACATAAGCACAGGTGGGGTGGAAAGCCCCTGTCCCACAGGCATACAGGTGAGTCCGATTATAGTGGTGTAGCACTTTCACATAGTTTACGCATTCCGTCTGCAACACACACACGCACAAATCAATTTTATGAAGGACATATTTTACATACTTTCACCAGTTCATCTGTCAGACAAGGAAACTGTCAACATCTGGATTGACTATCAATAGCTCAGAGCCAAAGTCAGACACAAAAACATGCACACATATTTTTCAGTTTGTCTCTTAAGGGACCACGTATGTGGCGGATCAGAAACGAAACGTCATTGTGTTCTTGACGACAATCTGACACGAGCGCTGACCTTTCCCTGCTCGCTGTGATCCCGGAACTTTCTGTAATCTCTTGCACTCTCTTTCACATATGAAAACAAAGACACGTTGACTGTTCAACTGACACACATGGACACAATACAGTCTCTCTGTTTCTCTTTTCCTTTGTGAATGTGCTCGCTGGAGCATGCCACATTTCCCAGAGTGCCTGGAATCACTACGACAACATGAGGGAGCGGGAACATCCGGATTCCAGGGTAGAGGGAGAGGATGCAGGGATGAAGCACAGAGAGCGAAAGAGAGGAACGTGGAAGAGAAGAGACAACATGACATGAGACGTGAAAAGATGAGATGAGACAAGGGTGAGATGAGAGGATATAACCAGAGAAGAAGATTTGAGACAAGATGAGACAGCAACAGATAATCAGAGATAACCAAAGACACCAAGAGACGAGACTAGATGAGAGGACTAGAGAAACAAGAAGACTGAAACAAGACAAGAAGAAGAGAGGAGAAGAGACGACTTGAGAAAAGATGACCACAGAAGGTTTGAGACAAGGAAAACAGCAACAAAGACAAAATTAGACGAGAGAACTAGTGAAGAGACAAGATGAAACAAGAAAGGCCAAAGACGAGACCAGAGAAGACTTAAGTCAAGAAGAGACAACCAGAGACAAGATGACCAAAGACAACAAGAGAAAAGACTAGACGAGATGACTAGAGAAAAGAAGACCAAAGCAAGACAAGAAGAGAGGAGAAGAGATGACTTGAGACAAGAAGAGAAAAGAAGACCAGAGATTTGAGAGAAGATGAGACAAACAAAGACAGCAACAAAGAAAAGACAAGATGAAACAAGAAGAGAAGGCTAAAGACAAAACCAGGGATGTAAGTCATGGAGAGACAATCAGAGACAAGATGACCAAAGACAACAAGAGAAGAGACTAAATGAGGTGACTAAAGAAACAAGAACAAGAAGAAGAAGAGAGGAGAAGAGATGACTTGAGACAAGAACAGAGAAGATGACCAGAGAAGACAGCAACAAAGAAGAAATTAGACGAGAACTAGTGAAGAGACAAGACAAGATGAAACAAGAAGAGAAGAATAAAGACAAAACCAGGGAGGATGTAAGTCATGAAGAGACAACCAGAGACAAGATGACCAAAGACAGCAAGAAAAGAGATACACAAGATGACTAGAGAAGGGGAGTGACAAGACCAAACAAGAAGAGGCGAGAAGATAATAGATGAGAAGGCCAAAGTTGAGAAGACTAGAGAAGAGAAGATGCGAGAAGAGAAAAGACGAGAAGAGAAGATGCGAGAAGAGAAGAGATGCGAGAAGAGAAGATGCGAGAAGATGCGAGAAGAGAAGAGAAGATGCGACAAGACAAGACAAGAAGAGAAGAGGGTATCCTCTCAGAGTCTCTTCAGTTTCAGTAGCAGATGATCCTGCTGTTTGGACTGTAATTATGCCTCACTCCATCTTTTCTCTCTGACTAACAGTGGGCCTTCAGCAACAGAATGAACATCTGTGCACAAGAAACACACACACACACACACACACACACACACACTGAACTTCAAATATTAGGCACTTCTCCTTTGGGTTCCAGGGGACAGTGTGGCACTGACCGACTGTCCAATGAAGGACTGTCCCAAAGCAAATCAGTTAACATATAATTCGATTAGATCTTCACTCAATGAATCTGTAATAAGACCAAACAGTATAGACAGAAATATAAGTAAAATTGACCGTTTTACTTACATTTCTGTCCATACTGTTATTGTTATTGAAATATATTTCTAATCTGATTTCATCCAATAAATTGGATTTTACGCATCATCATAATGCATGAATTGATGCTGGAGTATGGCAAAAGCAAGGTATCTTAGTAGCTAGCATAATCATGCTAGATTAAAAGGTGTGTGTGTGTTTTGTGTAACCTCTCCACTACCTTTACAGAAAGATTGACATGTGCCCTCCTGCCATGCTTAAACCCTGCACACAAACTCACACAGACCCGCACATACACACACATACAGGGCTTGTGGAGAACAAAGGCATCTCTTTGAGCTTAACGCACCCTGTGAAGAGTGTGTGTGTGTGTGTGTGTGTGTGTTGTACGGTGGGGGTGGCGGAATAAAATCATCGAAGACCAATTAAGTTGCTGACAAACTGTGTTTATACAGGAAGGGGTCTCTCCCTTTCTCTCTACCTCTCGTACACACACACACCAGGGCTTCTGTTTCGAGAGATTTACAGCCCTCAAGAAGGGAAGGATGTGTTAGGGGTGTGTGTGAGCATGTGTGTGTGTGTGTGTGCGCTGATGGACTCTTTGAAGTGAGCCCACGAGACAAAGAAAAAAGAAAGAAAGAAACAGAGGGAAAGAAAGAGAGAGCACACAACAAAAGAAAAAGAGCTTTAAAATGAACAATGTCTCTCAGGAGGAATAAGCCGTGTGTGTGAATTTCCTGCTGAGACGCGTGTGGTGAACTTTCAACTTTGACCTTTTAACAGCCTGATCATTGGATCCCTGTATGATTGTCCACATGTAATCAGAGAACATCTAGCATCACATTTATAAATACACCTCGTTATTTTGTTTGTGAGACATTGTTAAAATTCAAATTAATATAATGATAATGACTCAGAAGTGATTTTATTGGAATTTAATTATTCACAAATAATCTTCCCTTCCAGTTGTTGGCTCAAAAACTGCCAGGGGATCATTGAGTCAGTTCACTTTACTGAACTTGAGAATCAAATTGTATGATTCATGTTGATTCTGTTGATCTGATTCATAAATCTGACCAAGTGATTTATTCACCATTCAGACTGATCTCACTGTAGAGCTCACTGAAACTATACGAGTCAACATTTGAAGTGAATCAAAACCTTTAATCAAAGTTGTCCTAAAACCTAAAACCAAAATGCGTTCTTGTCTTAGGACAACTTTGATGAACTTTTTTGATCCACTTCAAATGTTGACTACTGTACAATCTGTTCATTATATGAAGATGTTGTTTGGCTTCAGAAGACTTGTAATATAGCACAAAAGTCATATGGACCACTTTTTGATACTTTTATTATGCTTCTTGTTTTGTTTTCCCTCATTTTGGAGCTTAACAGATGTAGGCACTATGAACTGTGGTTGTATGACAGAGACTGAAAGTAAAAGGAGTGAGAAAGAAGTAGCACATAAAGACACTGAAAGACAGAGAGTGAGATGCAGAGAAGTGAGTAAATTGAAAGCAATACTGAGTGAGAAATCAGGAGTTCAGAATGAGAGACTGAACAAAAGAGAGACAGCATGAGAAAGTGAAAGGTCAGGGGGAGAATCCCAGGGAAAATCTTAAGTCTTTATTCATGGAGGTCTGGTTCTGTCTCTGCCGTCCTGTACACACCTACATGTAATGAGGGTCAACTCATAGGTCAGCACACTGAACAAAGTCTGTATGTGTGTATGTCAGTTCTTATTGTCAGCTGACCTCAGTCAGTTACCCACCACAGAATGAACCCCAACACACACACATTTTGAAATTGCACATCCTTACACACCCTCTACAATAAAGAGAACATTCAGACAGACAGTGTCCAAAAACATCCCACACATATCCGCTTAACACACCAGATAAAATACATACACACTAAAAACATGAACTATGACCTTTTCATAAACATGTTCAACATGTTACAATACACAAGTATTAAAGGCACACTATAAAACAATAAACTCCACTTACAAAAAGTACCATGGTGTTAGCATGTTTTTGGACACATTACCATATAATACTTTTGTTTTTGAAAGAAGTCTCTTATGCTCACCAAGGCTGCATTCATTTGATCAAAAAATACAATAAAAACAGGAATATAGGAATATTGTGAAATATTATTACAATTTAAAATAACTGGTTTCTATTTCAATTCATTCTAAAATATAATTGATTCCTGTGATGGCAAAGCTAAATATTCAGCAGCTGCTACTCCAGTCTTTAGTGTCACATGACCCTTCAGAAATCATTCCGATTTGGTGATCATGAAATATTTATTATTATTATCATCAATATTGAAAACAGCTGCTTAATAGTTTTGTGAAAACCATGATACATTTTTTTCAGGCATTTATTTAAAAATAGAAAAATTTTATGATAATATAAAAGTCTTTACTGTCACTTTTGATCAATTTAAAGCATCTTTGTTTAATAAAAATATTATATTCTTAATTCTAATTCTAAATTTATATAAGTCTTACTTATATATTATTCAACTCTAAATCTCTTTTATAGAGTCTTAACCAACCTATGGACCATCAATATAAAAACATCAGATTTTAATCAGTAACACTTTATTAAAACATTCATCAAAAAACTAAAACTATTATTACAATATATAATGCTTATCAGATAAACAAACGTTCACCAGTATTATGAAACTTTTAAAAAACATTCTATATGTTTTGTAAATCTTCTTTGTGGGCTCTCTGAAGTATTTTCATTAACCCCACAGACCCCTGATTGAAATCTTTGTCTCTACACTGATTTATGTCTGTTAATGTTGGAGCCGTTTGGAAGAGATGTTTGTGATAGCAGTGCTAATTGCCTGAGTGTGTGTGTTTGTGTATAAACAGCTCATAGGAGAGATGGTACTGATAGATGTGTAAACCGGGTGTGTTGGTGACCACAAGATCTGATTATGGCAGACACTCACATTGATGTCTTTCCCGGCCCAGTTGCACTCTTCTCTCCAATCAACAGGTGCTGGCCAGTAGATCTGAGAGAGACAGAGAGAGAGTCCAGAAGTGAGGAAGAGTTTTGGCTAAAGGTTAGGACCTTTGCAGGGTTAGACGTGTTCAGTAGCTTGAGGGACATTCTCTCTGAACCCCATCAGAGAAACAGCTAAAACACGTCCAGGGGCGATGCACACATGCACACACATCCGGACATATCCCCCCTTAACCACACCTGTGTGTGCTTGCGTGAGTCTAGAGCAGTACACAGTGACCGACAACTCTCACTCATCATTCCTTCTTTTTCCTTCCTAAAGAAATAAAAATCCATCATTCTGTCATCGGCATGTTGGCTTGGACCACCATAAATCATCTGGCATGACTTTAAAGGCTGATTAACTTTACACAAAATTACTGCTAAAGCTTCCTCACTGGATCTCTAGCACAAACGCACACACAATCTAATCATGTGTGGGAGGCACAAAATACAAGTGCAAATGGGCTATAAAAATCCAATCATGTAATCACTTAATTTGGTAATATCAGCTATAAACACTGGACTACTTTCTTAAAGTAAATGTATGACACAGATATTAGAACAAATGAGTTAAATAAGCATTCATAAGAATAAAATTACTAGTATTTTCTTCTTATTCCAACTTAAGAATAAAGCTAAAATATTCTGTATTCCAGAAAAGCCAAAAAAAAGGAAGAAAAGAAAAACAACAAATAGAAAAGAAAAAAAAAGAAAAGAAAAAAAATCACGGAAAATGACCTTTAAAATTTAGAATAAATCACAAAAAGTAATATTTGTAATGAATTTACTGTATTGTCTTTTATTTTGGTATGTAAAATATATAATTTAAATATAATTATATATATGAATATGATGATTATTATTACTATTATGTTATTATATACATAATTATATTGTAGGGTGTTTGAGAAGTACCTACTATACAATCAGTCATTTTATTTTTCAAATATTTGTGAACACCTGAAGAACTTTCTAACAATTTACTTTTGCAATTCTTAGAAAATTCTTACAAACTTTTTTCTGAAGAAGATTTTTGTTAATCTGTCCCCAGGTATGGGGCGAGTTATGACTGACAGGGTTACACCTTTGTTTAAAAATTTTAGTAGCTGATGAGAGACATACAGCACAGTAGTTGTTTCCTTTCACACTTCCATTATGGATGAAGTAAGGAGTAAGGAGTGTGCTGTACCTTCTGTTCTTGTTTGCTGATGTTGTCGAGACTGAGAGATAACAGAAAGTTGCGCGCTCCAACAAACAGCCGTCCCCTCTCCTCGTCCAATAGGAGAGCTCCGAAACAACACGAACGCTCCAAGTCAAACCGCTTAATGCCGTTAAACTGCTGGAGATCTGGAAAAAAACATGAAAACACAAGGAGATAAAAACAGAAACCTAAACACATGTATACAGATTTACATGTAACACAAGCTAGTTTCATCACCTTTATAAGACAGCTTCATCCGGGGTGACGAAGATGAACTTCCGCTGGATGAAGCACTGATGCCAATCAGCCCAAGCAGGACCAGCAAGCTGCACATCATCATCATCATCATCGTTATCATCTTCTGAGGAGGACCAGAACTTCTTATCAGCTATAAACCGCAGACAGCTGCCACACAGATGGTTGAATGGGATGCTGGTTTTTGTGGCAGCTGTTGCAGTGACGGCACTCAGTTGTTCTGCTTGTTGTTACAGTGAAGCTGTGGATGTGGAGTTTCCTTGCTACACTGAAAGCTGAACACCAGAACAACAACAAAAATGTGTTAGACTTTTCATCTCCTTTTCATAGCCACTATTCAGTCCTTACGGACCCCTTGCTTACTCACTCCTACAACACACAGTCTGATAATAGCCATGATATTTCAGATATGCCACACACTCACTCACACACACACACGCTTTATTTCAGTAGCAGATGGTCTAAAGCTACTGTCCTGTCTAAGATGAGAAGGGAGAAATCTGATCTCATATTACACACACACACACACATATACGCTCACTCACACAGAACTGGATGTCAAAGCATTCGGTCTTGTTGAGCCTTTCATTTGGTCTTTTTATGGTTCTGGTCCAGGTTCACTGAATGCCCAAAGTGGAAGCCAAGATCCACTCAGTCAGAACACTGTCCAGCTCTCATTTCAGACCAACAACATCTAATTGCTGCCGTGTGTGTGTGTGTGTGTGTGTGCGTGTGCTTGCTTACTGCACTAGGTCATATTCAGCATGTGGAGGGTAAAGAAATGATAAATTAGAGGACAGAACAAGAGAGGAGCTGACTCAGTACTGTATCATTTTAAAACATATCATTCAGACTTCCATTGAGATAAACTTCTGAGATTCGCAAGCAAAAACAGCAACCTCTTAGTCAAAACAGATAACTGAACACACTTTGACGTATTTACACACTTCTTGGTTTTAATTTTCTCACTTTATCTCATACTTTGGGTGTAAGACTGTGTGTGTGTGTGTGTGTGTGTGTGTGTATGAGTTCAGTATGTCAGACACTTTAAGAGGAATCTATAGGTTTATTTTATACTGTTCTCTGTTCAACCTCTCCTTCAGCCAAAATGAAACAGAGAAACTTTCTGTTTCTTTCTACATCCCTTTCTGATGTTTAGGTGCTAGTAAAAGATAGATGTTGCTGTATTTATGTACATACTGTTCTGCAAACTCATGCAGAATCTGTAAAATCGTAAACATTTTAAAAATAAGAGGGATCATAAAAATTTCATTTTGTTTTAGCTTAGTACTTCCCTAAATAAGTTTTCACATAACAGACCTTTTTATATATCCCAAGTAACAACACACAGTCTTCCAAATCAATATCAGTATGCATTTAAATTTTGAATAGTTTCATTTTTGTAAAATCATTATTTTGTTTTGTGGGCCATATGTTAACCACTTATGTGAAATATCTTATTCAGGGAAGTACTTTAAAATATACACAAACTTATGATTACAACTCTACAAGAATGTGAGTTTACTTAGCCATACTAAGTAAGTCCCCAGAACAAAAAATCTGACAAAACATTGGTTATTTTAAAACAACAGAAATCTATTAGATATTTTAGTAAACGTGTGATTTTTTTGTCCTACATTTTGGGGACAAGCCAACAGTCCTCACAATGAAAATGGCCTAACAACTTCCTAAAGAACATGTCAATGAAAATGGAAACATGCAGAAAGGTGTATTAGGCTTACGTTTAGAGTTAGACAACAGAAAATATCATTAGCTTGGTGTAAAAACAAATTAAGTTAAAGGAAAGTCCCATTATGACAAAACAATGTGTGTGTTAGAAATGAAAAGAAAGAGAATGATATGTTATAAGAGGAAGATAAAACAGAGGGGGATAAATTTCATTTTTTTAACATTTGTTACATCTTAAAAGCCCTTTAGCAACACACACACCAACACTTTACATACCCATTTGCTGCAGTGTTGAATTTTAATAAGTGTTAGTGAGCATCACCAGTAAGATGAGAGGAGACCTACTGACTCCACTGAATATAGATTTTACCCACACACACACACACAGTTTTACAGCACTGCTAAAATGTACAGAATCCTGAAAAACTAGACTATCCTCCAGCGTCTTGATTTTTGTATTTATTTTACACAGAGTAACAAATATAGCAGCATCCTAAACCAAATATAAAAGTGCTTTGTTCTTTCTTCCTCTCTTTCTGTTTCTATTGCTGTGAATAATGGAACTATTCACACTGGCAGACAGCAGAAGTCTCATAATAAAATGCACACACACACACACACACACAGTCCCTCTGTCTGTAGTGCTGTCACACTGATTAGCTGTGCTAATTTACTATAAACACAGTTAATATGAGCTACTGCAGGACCGTATGTGTGTGAGAGAGAGACACACACGCATTCAAGTACATCCAGCAAGGTTCACACCCCCAATCCTGGGAGATTTATACAAGAGTAGAGCAGAAAAGTGCATCCTAGCGCCCTTCACATCTCTTTAAGCAAAGAAGCTGTGCCAGCGCAGCAAATCGTACATCATCATTACAGCCAAGGCTGGAGCAGGACACGTTCGCACACACATACACACACACAGAGGAAGACTCCTCCACAGGCCTTAAAACCAGACTAAATGCTGCTGAGTCCCAAATAAACAAACAATAATTAACCTTAAGACCTCAATGCCACAATGACAACACCAGACAAAACAAACCAAACGAGAGAGAGAGAGAGAGAGAAAGAAAGAAGAGAGAAGGAGGTAACTGTGTCATAAGCCTCTCGGTGCGAGCGAGATCCTGAAGAGAGAGAATGAGTGAGAGAGAGAGAGTGAAAGAGAAGAGGAGAAAGGAGTCGATTGTTTTGCTGAGCGGCTCCTCTGGACTGAGACCAACTGTCAGAACCTCCAGTAAGGGAGCGAAAGAAAAAAGAAAGATTGAAACGCGTGAGGAAAGGCCTTTGCTCACATGCAGGGGGAAATAAAGGGGTAGTTCACACAAAAAATAAATTCTGCCAACAATATCTCACCCTCGTGCTTTTCAAAACCTGTACGACCTCATGAGAGTTCATGAGAAAAGTCGAGATGCCCGATTCATTTACTGTTGAATCAGTTGATTCTATATACAAAACTAATCTAAATGGCTGAATTATTCAAATTTCATTGAATGACATTAATTTTGGTCTGCTCTCACATTAAACTATTGTATGGCCTCAGGTGACTTGGAATACAGTGCACAAGTTGAATGAACTACTTTCATTATAGTCACCTTTATTTATATAGTGCTTTATACAATACTGATTGTGTCAAAGCAGCTTTACAGCGTCAACAGGAAATGATACTGACATGGTGCTTCTAATTTCTAAATCCTTAGCTTAAAAGCTCCAGTATTGCAGATTAATTGTTTGGAAAAATGCCTCTAGCACAGTTTTGGGGTTTTGAGAAAGAAAGAAAGCCATGCGTTTTGTAATGACAGTATGAGTAAACAATAACAGACTTTTTGTTTTCAGGTGAACTATTCCTTGACAAACTACAGGTAACCAAAAGTTGTTCTTTTTTAGTAGAGACCAAAGAGAAATGTCATTCTTTGTTAAGCGATTTCATTCTTTGTACTGAAAAGAAACAACCCACCTTGCTGACTTTTCTTCTGCGTTTCGGGCTTTATAGGTCCAACAAGGGCACACTGGCACACTAACATGTGTTCCTCTCCTCTCTGTAGTCTCTCTATGCGGCTCTCTCTCTCTCAGGCACATAGATGTGAACATAAAACTGCTCCAAACTCTCTTGCTTTACACTCTTTGAGATAAAACTTTGTATACACATAACAAAGACAGACACAAATCCCTTCAAATGGAGTCCAGAGAATGAATTTGATGGCTCTTAGCCCTGTCAGAAGTGAAACAGCATGTTTCAGCATGTGTGTGTGTGTGTGTGACTGCAGTGATCTCCCAGGTCAGCCACAAGCCCTCAGTCCATTTAGAATAATACACACAAGTACAAAGCTGTCTCACACAGGCACTCTGTCAGAATGATCGATAGAATGAACTTTAAATTAGAATATAAACGAGGAACGCTGGATACAGAAAGAGAATTTAAGAGAGAAAGGGGTGGATATTGTACCAGCTGTCAGTCTAGATTCAGGTTAAATTTGAACAAAATAGTAACCAAGTATTACACTTTGGCATGCAACTTTGTCATAGAAACCGCCTCGAAAAGCTTGTGCACCCATGCAGAACACCTTATCATCTACACAGGGTCACTCTAATGCCTTATTGAGAGAACCTCTGCAACTGCATAACACTCCAAACACTTTAGTACTGTAACTGCATAGCAACACCCTGGCAGCCTCCCAGAACACTCAAGAAACTATATAGAAAACCATCTAAAGGAAACTTTCTTGCAATTGTATAAAAACCACCCACAACAATCCAGCAACCACCTAGAAATGCCCTTGCATCAGCATAGCAAGCAATACACTACAAACTCACACTTTAGTAACCACATAGCAACACCCTGGCAACCATCCACTACCTTTTTTTTAAGGAAAATTTAAAAAAATCTATTTGGGATTACTATTATAAACAATATATAGAGCCTCACTCTTCAAATGATAATTGTAATGTTTTGTACAATATCATAATACCAATGCCAAATACACACACACACACACACACACACCTTTTGTGTTTGGCAAGGATCCATGGTTGCGGGGCTCTGTGCAAACACTTCTGAAGGGCTGAGGACTTAAAGGACAAAAAGAGGTATTCTCTCTTTTTCTCTCTCTGTCTCTCTCTGTGTCCCAGATAATAGTGCTCCTTAACCCCAGTATGGTTTTCTGATTACCATGGTAACGCTGGGTATTTGATGTGTGTGTTGCTGTATAATCTTTAAAGTCTATTAACACTTTACACCCCTTGAGTTCAAGAGGTACTCTGATACCATACTCAAAGACTACAGATGTGTGCGTTAGAATAGGTGTGTGAGGACACAGACAATGTACTGTTAATGTGTTGTTTCTGAGGTAGAGTTTATAGGATCAGCTGTGTAAAAAAGGCAATAGAGTGGTGAGCTTTTACTGTGGTTTAATGAGAAAGTACCCCTATAAAACAACAGATGATGTCATTTCAATAAGTTTGGCAATAAATGAGGGGTGTTTCTCTATTAAATGTTGAATAACAGACACAGACACGCATTGGAGTTCAGAAAGTTGTAAACTCTTGTCCCTTACCGCAACATCCCACGACTTCAACAAATGAGCATTACGTCAGCATGACAAGCTGACGTCAATAACAGCTGATGCATCACATTAGATTCACTGCTTGTTAAGGGACTAGTTATTTCTGTGAGCACTTTTCTCTTATGTAATGCAGAAAGTGACGTAATTTCAGCTTCAGTGTACAGGCACTTTTGCCTCTGTGGACTATAAAATAAAATCTCTTAAAACACACTTTTCACATTTTCACTTCTTAATTTAATTTGTCCACTGAACATGTCCAACTTCTGCCTCACTGGAAAATTGTAATGTTTTTCTGAAAATTCCAACCAGTGTCTTTATCTCAAATAATGTGTTTAATCACATTTTGTGATGCAAATAACAGTAATATCAATGACAATTATAATATTTTTGGAAAAGAATGACAGATTAATTTCTTTTCACAGCTAGCTTTTTGTCTAAAATGAACACAATTAAATATCATTTTAACAGTATTTAAATCATTTTGGAAATGACACACAATAAAATATTTGGTTTATTTAGTGATATTTACTGTGATTTTTATTTATTTTTTTGTTTCACGCAATACATCTTCATATCTCAAGCTTTAACTGTCTCCTTGGCAAAAATAGCACACTAACTTTACAAACAAACAAACAAATAAATAAATATGTACAATAAATAAATAAATAAATAAACAAATACTGGGATTAAAAAAATGCCAGCACTAGCTTTCTCTATTCTATTTCTCTATTTCTTTTTCTATTCTATCTACTTGTTTTCTTTATATTTATTATATATAAAAAACACCCTGCTACATGTACTGCATTAGGCTAACCGAGATTTTATTATTGCTATTTTGTTGTTTTTGATTGCTTCTATTGTCCTCATTTGTGAGTCGCTTTGGATAAAAGCATCTGCTAAATGTCTAAATGTAAATGTTAATAACAAAAAAAGTGCCAAAACTCAAAGAAAGACCCATAAACTTGAAAAGAGCATCAGAATGATAGCTGTCCCGTCTGTGGACAGTAAGCGTGCGAGGTCGGGATGGCGCTGTGTATGTGTGTGTCGGGCTGAGATGGACTGATGTCCCTGTGCCAGTGTTGGATTCTGGGTCAGTGTTCCTCGAGTTGTAAGACCCGTAGCTAATCACCATGACCGTGGCCGACACAGCAACATGACATAAAACAAATTCCACATCTAAGAGGGTGATTATCACCACGGCGACATCGCAGTGTCACCTACCCGCCTCTGACCATAATACTCAAATATGATTGGCCAGTAGGCGCGAACCACTGCAATTGGGTTAAAGTTTTGCAACTGAGGACATCATAACTCACCCAGCTGACAGTTAAATGTGCTAATTTAGGCTAAAGGCACACCAACATTCAGAAGGTGAAAATTACACGCTCCTAATCGCAGCCTTGGTTTAAGAGTTTTGTTTCTCATGGTTCTGTTTTCTTCACACAATCTCCTCTGACATTTACAAAACTTCCCCTCTGAACCTGTGATTTGGGTCTACACACATTCCACATGCTTCTCAAACTGAATATTATCCATAGTCTCTCCATTTCACTCTCTTACTTTTTCTCTCCCGCTTTGTCTCTCCCTCAGGGTCAAACCATCATGAAGTTAAATCCTTTCACCCATAATCCTCTGTGTCTTTGAAGTGGGCAACAAGGAAACACAATTCACACATACACACACACACACACACACATGGTTACTTAGCCATCTACAACTTATCATAAACTTATGGTTTATTTAAATCTAATTAAATAAGTAACTGTAGATCATAGCAAAATACATATTTTTCCAAAAAAGTACATTCACGGATTGTCCAAAAGGAGATTTTTTTTTGTTTGTTTTTTTTGTAAAATTTATCTCATTTTTTAGTCTTTAGCAGGCTCTGAAGTTATATTGCAAGTGTAAGTCAATTAATTTAAGCTAAACTGTTGATTATCCAAAGTTTTTTTTTTTTTTTTGTTAAAAAAAGAAAATATGCATTAAAAAATAGAAAATATATGTTAAAAAAGTTAACTTCAACTACAGCTAAACAAGATAAAATTAAGATAAGAAGCTAAAATTATGTGGCTATTATTTAATGTAAGCTCATAGAAATGTATGTAAATACATTAACATGATCCTTAATGTTTGTTATGATAGTTCCAGGTCTAAAAGGCAACATTTTTGGTCACGCTTTATTTTAAGGTCAAATTCTCGTTATTAACAAACCCATAACTATGAGTTTTGCCTCAATATATTTAGTAGTTAAGAGTAAGGCAGTTGTTAAGTTTAGGTATTGGGTAGGATTAGGGATGTAGAATATGGTCATGCAGAATACGCGCTTTATAACTCCTCCAATATTAATAATAAGCATGCTAATAAACTAGTTAATAGTGAAAATTGGTCCCTATACTAAAGTGATACCTGTTTTTTTTTACAGTTTTATAAAAAATGTAATGTGGGTTTCTGCTCCGTTTATCTATCCACTAAGGAGTTCTGGCCTGAAAAAGGTTCAAGACCCCTGATCAAAGTAGCTAAACACATACACGCACACTTACTTCTAGAACACAGACCATCTAAAAACTCAATCCATCATCATAAGTTTGACACATATCTGTTCCAGCTCTTTTGTACCACACACACAGCGTTTTCTCATGAGACCGATTTAGCTCTAGTCCCAGGCCACTTCCGTCTGGATATTTTCCGTGACCTAAAACAGCAGTAGAGTGGAACCTGTGGGAAATCCATAATAACACACACACACACACACTGATGGGGTCACTCCCTGGCCCCACCCCCAGGTAGGATTATAGATGACTAACAGGTGTTTTATAAGTAAAATGACATTGATTAATATGACTTCAACCTTTTCTTTTTGTTCCCCAATCTTTTTTCCTTCCCTCTCTGTTTTGTCTAGGAGAAGTGGAGGTCACACTTATTTGGATGGAAGTGGAAGTGGATTTGGAAAACATTTTGACAAGTCTTCTGCTCTCCTTCCCGCTCCTCTCCCTGCCTTCACACACAGTGCTTGATTCCCTGCAGCGGCTGAAGATCTGTTCCCAGTAAGAGCTGTCAGAAGAGATTCTGGAGACTGGATGAAGAGACAGTGTGTGTGAGTGTGTCACAGCACACCGTCAGGAAGCTGTCAAGGCCTCTGGTATGATACTAATGATCACACACACACAGACACACACACACACAGACACACACAGACAGCGGTAACATTATTCATGGGGGTGGTGAGAGATTATCAGCGGCTTGACTGATTCTGCTGGGAATGTGATGGGATGAGAGTGGCAGATCACTGCTGGAGTTTTGAGCCTTCGACCCACGAGTCTCTGGATGTCAGTTCCAGACTAACCCAATGGGACCATCACACACACACACACTGTAGCTTTTCTCCACTGTATAATACCTTTATCACTTTACATTTAATCCCTTGTCAGTTTTACTGCAGTTTTGCTAAATTTTAAAGTTTGACTCTCTCTCTATGTGTCATTCTTTCTGTCACACACACACACACACACACACACTTCCTCTGGATGAGCTGTCTCAAAAGAGGCAGAAATCCCCTCTATTAGAGTGTAATTGAAAGGCAGGGGCCGCAGTAAAAGATGATAGATGCGTTTTACACACACACCTTGTTTCTCAGGTGTCAGTTAAAACTGTGATTGGACCATGCAGGTGGGCCATTTATGGTTTCCAAAGAACCACCCATCTGGGAAATCACCCTTAGAAAGAAACATAGCAAGATGTACTTAACAGGTCAAGGGAAAAATCTCACACACACAGCATTAAAAAGCATCTACTCCTCTGCAATTCATTTTTGATCAAACAAAAAGACAATTTTCTCCTTATCTGAAGCCAAAAACCCATCTATTATAAGTCAGACAGACAGACTGAGAAAGAGATAAAACTTTTAAAATCACCTCTAAATGAAGCCTAGGAAACCTGAATTGGTTATATGTAGTGGAACAAATTATTTAATGGCCTGCAAACAATAAAAAATGCTCTATGCTTTATTAGATTTACAGATGCAAAATCCACAGAGTAACTTCATAAAGAACCCTCTATCACAAACCAGAGGGAATATGCATTCATATACTCCATCTTTACCTTGTACACCCACACACAATTGAATAACACGCACACAAAGAAGCTCATATGCAAACATAAACACTATGAACACTGAACAGCAGGCTTTAAAGACATGTGGCAAGACAAATTTCAAGTAACTACTGTAAACATGGACAAGCAGATTTACACAACTAGGGAGTACACAGCACAGACTCCAGCCTCGTGTGTGTGTGTGTGTGCGTGTGTGTGTGTGTACACTCAAGACTTTGTGTTTAGTTTGGTGAATGTTTAATTTAATTCAGTAATGAGTGCAGCTGCAGGAGAACTGAACAAATGCGATTTCACACGAAACAAATGGCCTATAAAGAAAGAAAGAAATGGCTTTAGTGAATACATAAAGTGTTATTCTATACTAATACATAAACTAATATGTTATTTAAATAGAATTATAAGAATGACAGTGTGACACTAACTGAAGTAATGCAAGTGACTCAAAAACATTCAATTTATCAAACAACGACATGAAATGGAGATCTGTTCTCTAAACGCATCTTAATAATCTTATTGTGAACAATTCATCCACGTGACATTGTAATTTCAATCAAAATGTCATAACTGGATGTTCCAGTGAAATGGCAGACATCTGGTGACATATGCAGGACCTCTCCACTTAAATCCCGCACTTTACTGCACACTCTCATTCAGATATGTCTCCATCCTATCAACAACCATTAAAGAACCAAGTCCCTGTCCTACATTTTTTTCTTTTCCAATAATCATTTGGATGTACATCGCCATATGGAAGATTTTACCCCACTGGAAAATGTACCATGAGGGGTTTATCTTGGATATTCTTCTTCTAGAATTCCAGGTGGTGACACGTGAAATATTCCAGATGTAAAACCACTAAAATGAAAATATAAAATATATAAACATATGAAAAATATAAAAACTGAATCACGTTTTTGTAACAGGTGCAGTTTCACACAGAGACCGGCTCATCTCATTTATGATGCTGCAAGACACAGTGACAAAATATACAATCAAAAAAGTTATTCCATTTTCCATTGTCATAAAAACAAAAAAATATTTTAGTTGAAGTAATATATCACTCAGTACAAGGCCAGTAAGAAATATTTATGGATCCTGACTGTATAGTTCACCCAAAAAATTAAAATTCGGTCACCATTTACTCTCACGTTGTTCCAAACGTGTATGAATTTCTTTCTTGTATAGACCAAGTCACTCTTTCCAGAGAATGAAAGTGAATGGTGACCATGACTGGTCCCCATTTCTCTTCCATATGTGGTTTGGAATGACATGAAGTTGTATAAATGATGAATTATTAACTATTAAGTTAGTTCAAAATAAATGTATTTATTATACAATGTGATTAAAATGACACAGAAACTCTTTCCCTCTCTCTATCTTTTATTAACACTTATTTATATTTTCCACTACTAACAAATCAATAAGGTTATAATAACAATATAAAATAAGATAAAATAAAATAAAAACAAAACAAAACAAATAAACATTTTACGCTGTTCAAGCCTGAAATACGTTGTGTGAGTGTAGT